>JAOTQR010077646.1:0-11982 GCA_025774065.1 Solanum ossicruentum | reverse complement strand
GAATGGAAAAGTGGCTGGATTTGTTTGACAAAATGAGTTGCCAAGTTTGAAGAAGACTTGGGCCAAATTTTCAACAGTTGGCAAAAGTTTGTTAGTTTGTTACAGATATTTTACCACTTAAACTGATCAGCAAGCATGTATACAAGTAGGAATATGAAGCGGACAGTAATTAGAGAAATACATTCTGTAAAGTGATCTTGAGAAATTCTTCGTGAAAATGAATAAAAGATTTCTAGAATTCACAAAGTTTTCTCAATGATTCTTCTTGATTTGTTCATCTAGTGATCAGTTTAACATGGTATCAAAGTAGGCAACTTTGAAACTGTAGCTTTCCAATTTGATTTTTCTTTTCTTCACTTGGGGGAATCTGTTCAATTGAAGGTAGAAACTTGAAGAACAAATGATGGAGAAGATAGATCATGATCATCTTTTGTATCTTCACTTTTCCGTCGTGCCAGAAGCTGTACAGATTGGACTCGTCTGAATGAAGAATTATAAGTTGTGGAGTCGTGCAGTGCAGTTGAATCTACTCAGAAAGAACAAATTGGGGTTCAGTGATGGAAGCATCAAGCGAGATGACTTCAAGGATGAGATCGAGAAGAAACAATGGGATCGATGTTGAAACACCCCTCATGTGCCTCGGAAAGCCCCGTAAGTGTATTTCTTGCATATCTCAAAAATCATGCGTGATTTCGGAAATCCAACTTCATATTCTTATTCATGGAGCAAAATTGAGTGGAAAAAGGATAGCCAGACGTGGCCTGGGCATGTTCAGTTTTGTGCCCTGTTTTTCTTGTTTTGACCAAGGGTATTGGCTTAATAACTCAATGCCCATTTAAACGTGAAACCTTCATTTTTGACCATTCTTCAACTCTAAGACACTCAAAAATCCTCTCTAAACCTCTCCAAAACTTTATCAAATCCCCCATTCAAATTCAAGGATCTCAAGAACAACTTTGGATTTCAAGAATCCAACACAAACATCAAGTTTATCTCAATTTAATTCCAAGAAATTTTAAGGTTAAGGCATGTGGGTTTCATTCACGGATTCCTTTCACCCATGAAGCCAAATCTTTCCTCCTTATCATTTTCATGATTTTAATGTTGAATACTCCACGGATAAACTTTATTATGCATTATATGTGTGGTTGGAGTTGGTTCTTCAAGTGTTGAATAAATATGAATGAATGTTTATTGAAGCTAATTTCCATGAGTTGATTTATGCTTGTTGAGGCTACACATGATATGAATTATGAGACTGAACATTGGAGATGAATTTCACAACTCGGGGGAGTTGATTTTGAAAGAGGCCCATAATTCGTCCTACTCTATTCACCCCCGTTCTACAAAAATGTATAGACACTTGATGGAGATTTATTGGTGGGGTGGTATGAAGAGGGATATTTGCCAAGTTTGTAGCTGATTGTCACAATTGACAACAAATGAAAGCCGAACATCAAAGGGCAAGTGGCCTAGCCCAAGACATAAAAATTCATACTTGGAAATGGGAGGAGATTAACATGGATTTTGTGATTGGTGATATGCCTAAACTTACACTCCAAACGGAATAGTAAAGCATTCGTTGATCAAATATAGAACTCAACCAGAGTTGAGGTCGATCCCACAGGAAATGCATGAGAATATATCTATTAGCATCATTTTCATATGTAATATCTATTCCCTAAACAAAAGTGCATAACGTAAATACAGGGGTTTTGATTTTTTCAAACTAACATACTAAAGTAAAACAATAAATGAGTGCAAGAACGACTAGACTTCAAATAATTTATGCGAAACTGGAATTATATTCCCTATGATAACTAATGCGATAGCCGAATCTAGTGGTAAACTCGTTCATGATTTCATATATAAGATCTAACAAGTTATGTAACATCTAATTGACCTCTCGGTCCCCCTTAAATGCATATCATTCATCACCTTTTGGTCTCAGAATGTCTGCGTATTTACCCTTGTCGTTTATCCCAGAATACTCTCACCTTTTGGTCTCAAGTACTTAGACTGGGTTAAAAACCTCTAATTTTCATCATAGAACTCTTTTCCTAATCAAAACATCCCTTTCGGGCATGCAAAGAAGAAAGGCTTACACTAATGCGTTGACTCATCAAGGAAGAAATTAAAATAAAGATTACTACAATATATACTCTAATCAATCCCGAAATTTACCCCATATTCGCCTATCTTATTGATTTGTCATGGTTCCCACAACCCTAGTTGTAGGTTTAGCCTAACATATTCAAGAAATCAAACTCGCAAAGATACAAGGAATTCATAATAGAAGACTTACTATTAATGAATCGATGAATCCACAAGCTATAAGCTTGAATTTGATAAGCAAAAGCCCAAAAACCTTGTGAAATCTCTAAATATAATATTTTTCAATGTTTTCTAGCTCTAGCCGTCCAAGAATAACTAAAAGTAAATAAAATAATCATTTATATATAAAGAAAACCTAATCCTAATAAAAATAGGGGAAATCCATCGTCATGGACACAGGTCACCACTGGCCCATGTGACGATAGACGGACCGTGAAACGGTCCGTGTGGCTGTCTTTAGCCTCATCTTCCCTGCTCATCGTGTGCTGCTACACGCTCAGGCAAACGGCCCGTGTGAAGTGCGATAGTTTGTGAGACGGACCGTCTGTCATGTCTTTGCCATTTTTCGCTCAAATACTTCCACACGCCTCCACGTCACGGGCCATGGTTGATCACACGGTCCATGACACACATCATCTGACCTCCCTTAGCCCATTTTGCTAACTTTTTGATGGTGTCCTTGTCACATCATTTTGACGGTCAACTGCACGACTTGTCTGACTCTCAACGGTCTGTGGGTCGTGTCGTCTCATACCACTTGGCTAAAATCTTCCAACTTTAGATGGACTACTCCTTCACGTCATTTTGATGAATATTATAACAACTCGTTTGACATGCTACGATCCGTGGCACGTGCCATGAGGCTTGCCTTCACTAACTACCCAATGCCATCAGCTAAGTGTGAGGCCATGATGGGCCTCACGGTCCGTGTAGGCCCCCGTGTGCCCATATTTGGTTCCATTTTTGCTCCTCTTTGCACTTTTTTCATCCTTTTTTCTTTTGTACTCTCATTCTTCCATGCCTTAGTCTTTTTCCTGAAAAACAATAAAAACAAACATCAAAATAACAAGTTTGCTTGATAACGCGCAAAAATTCTTTGTTTAAAGCGTTATACAAGTTGTATTTCTATAACTCATCTATTGGGTTGCAAAGACTAGGAAATACTTTGATCCTATTTAGGTTATTGCTGATAGGATGACAAAGTCGGCTCATTTTTTACCAGTTAAAATAACTTATGGTGCCGAAGATTATGTTAAGTTGTATATTCATGAGTTGGTTAGATTACATAGGGTACCCTTGTCTATTATTTCAGATTGTGGTTCTCAATTGACTTCTCATTTTTAGAGATCCTTCGAAAAGGATCTTGGTGCCAAGGTCAAGCTTAGCATGAGTTTTCATCCTCAAACGGATGGTCAAGGAGAAGGAACAATTCAAACTCTTGAGAATATGCTTAGGGCTTGTGTTTTACAGTTCAAGGGTAGTTGGGATGAACATCTTTCACTTATTGAGTTTGGTTATAACAATAGCCACCACTCTTGTATTGTCATTGCTCCCTTTGAAGAATTATATGATATGTGTTGTAGATACCCGGTTGGGTGGTTTGATATGGGGAGATGGCCTTTTGGGCCTGGATTCGGTTATGGAGTCCTTGAAGAAGGTGAGGTTGATACGGGAGAGATTAAAGACGGCTCAAAGTAGGCAAAAGTTTTATTTCGATGTGAGGAGGAAAGACCTTAAATTTAATATTGATGATTGCGTTTACTTGAAGGTTTCACCCATGAAGAGTATAGTCAGATTTGGCAAGAAGGGAAAATTGAACCCAAGGTTTGTGTGCCCTTATAGAATCTTGAGGGAAATTGGTAAGGTTTCATATGAATTGAAGTTTCCTATAGATATGAGCAGGGTTCATCCGGTCTTTCATGTGCCTAAATTGAGGACGTATGTGGGTGACCCAAGTGCTAGTGCCCTAAGAGGTGGTAGGGTTGTGGAGGATAATTTGACCTATGATGAGGTCCCGATGGAGATATTGGATAGGAAAGTGAAAAGATTGAGGAACAAAGATGTGGCATCCGTCAAAGTCCTTTGGAGGAATCATTAAGTTGAAAGTGTCATTTGGGAACCTGAAGCGGACATGAAAAAATGATACCCATACCTCTTTCACTCTACTCAAGTCGAAGGTAATCATGTAAGTCCTATCTATAATTTCGGGTCTTAAGTTTCAGCCTTCACATCATTTTTGTATGCATGTTCATGTTGACAAATTTTGATGATCTTGATGCATATATATGAAACTTTTGAGTATGATGTTTAAGTGCATTTGTTGCATTCATGCCGGGCTGAAAGTTTCATAATTACTCCTCTTACACATGCTTCTTTGATATTTGGGGACGAATATTCCCAAGGGGGAAATAATAAAACACCCCTCATGTGCGTCAAAAGGCCTTATAAGTGTATTTCTTGAGTATCTCAAAACTCGTGCGTGATTTTGAAAATCCGACTTCATATTCTTGTTCAAGGGGTAAAATTAAGTGGGAAAAGGTAGCCCCCAAATTTTAGAAGACTCGTTGCGAAAAATAATTTTTGCAACGTGGGAACAAAACAGTGTGCATCCGTACCCCAGACATGACGCGGCCTGGGCATGGACATGCACAATTTTGTGTCTTATTTTGCTTGTTTCGACCAAGGGCATTAGGGTAATAACCTAACTCTAAGACACTCAAAAACCCTCTCTAAACCTCTCCAAAACTTTATCAAATCCCCCACTCAAATTCAAGGATCTCAAGAACAACTTTAGATTTCAAGAATCCAACACAAACATCAAGTTTTCCTCAATTCAATTCCAAGAAATTTCAAGATTAAGGTATATGAATTTCATTCATGGGTTCCCTTCACCCATGAGGCCAAACCTTTCCTCCTTGTCAATTTTCATGATTTTAATGTTAAATACTCCATGGGTAAACTTTATTATGCATTATATGTATGGTTGGAGTTAGATTCTTCAAGTGTTGAATAAGTTTGCATGAATGTCTATTCAAGCTAATTTCTATGAGTTGATTTATCCTTGTTGAGGCTACACATGATATGAATTATGGGACTATGAACATTGGTGAATCTTTTAGATCAATTTCATGACACTTAAAAGTGAGAGTTTTACTACTATGTTGGCGGGTTGATTGGAATATATTTCAAACGAATTGATTTTTTTCTACTCCCATGTTTCACATTCTTAAATGACATGATTTTAAGTTTATTTGTGTATTACTCACCATATTTTGACTAAAGTATTTAACAAGGGCCTACGTTGATGAAAGTGTTATTGTGAGGCATGAGAATTGTGAATATTGTATATTGTGAAAGGCCATCACGCATGCTATGAGCTCATAAGAATGTTGCAAGTATATGATTAATGTGAAACCCTTTCTTGATACTTCGATGTGATGGTTTGATGAGCAATTTTTGTATTACCTATCGAAAAGGCCATGCCGTAAGGTAGAATAATTCACGACTCCTACCGAAAAGATTGTATCATAAGGTAAGGGCATCTCTCCTATCGAACAGATGGTATCTTAAGGTAAGGACATCTCTCCTACCGAAAAGATGGTATCATAATGTAAGGACATCTCCTTACCGAAGATATGGTATCGTAAGGTAAAGGCATCTCTTAATTCCTACTGAAAAGATTGTATCATAAGGTAAGAACATCTTATACCACCTTCCAAAAATAAAGGTTATATATCATAAGGTAGGGATATTGATGACACTCTTCGAAAAGGTTATACCGTAAGGTGAGTGAGTGGTTTATTTGCCCATTCTCATGCATATTTGTGTAAGGCATTGAACATATGTTTCATATTAAGTTTATACCCATTGGTTATGATCATGTGTCATGATTATTATAACATACCTCCTTTGTTGCATTGCACCCCGCATACTTAGTATATTTCAAGTACTGATGCATATCCTATGCCTACATGATGTCACCATGTAGGAACCAAAGATCCTATTGATCATCCTCTTCCACGTGGCTAGTCGGACCGTTAGAAGTTAGCTCTTGGTGAGTCCTCACATCTGAGGACGATATCTATTTTCTTTCAAATTTGTGTTGAGACTTTATCTTATATTTTAGACACTTATCTATGAGGGTAAGCCCGAGAGATGTCTTAGCCCCTGCCCATCTACTAGTAGAAGTGTTGTTGGATATTGAGATATTTTGTATTATAGAGCTTGAATCCTTATTGCTATGCTATTACGAAAGACTCCTTTAGCCTTGGTTCCCTTCTTATTAATGTCACTTGATATTGTTTCTTTTTTTCCGCAACTAAGGATGTGTGTATGATATGCCACGAGGCTGTTTAGGGTTCCTTTGGGTTCCCCATTCGTCGTGTTACGTCTAGGCCCTTGGGTTGGGTCGTGACAAATGTAATGCGATAGTTATTTCATGGATTGTAAGCAATGTTAGAAAGGAATTAGTTAGTGGACTCTTATTTCAATCTGCTGCTGCACTAGTGTGGTCGGATCTGAGGGAACGTTTTGACAAAGTGAATTTGTCCAGAATTTTCCATCTTCATAAAGCCATAGTCATACACACTCAAGGTATTTCTCCTATTGTTGTATATTACTATTCACGCTCCAACAGTAAAGCTGTTATAGTCAAGTATAAATCTAATCAAAGGTTAGGGTCGAATCCACAGGGAATATGGGGCTTGACTAAGTTAATCCACTAAGTATCATTTCAAGCATTGATCACTATATTCTCTGAAATGGGGGGGAGGGGAAGGGGAGAGGGTTGTGATTCAAAATGAAGAACAAAAAGAAACACTACATTTTTATGCAAGAAGACAATCAAATTGAGGGACAACTTGGGAATCGTGTTCCCCCATGATTCGTTGACTCAATTACCGTAGATAACATAACTCTAATTAGGAATTCACAAACAGGACGGTAACTTAGGTTCTTCCAACCCTCTTGTGAAGGTAAAGGTTGAATTTTACCATGGCACTTAGTCAGCAACCATGGCGTGCCAACTAATCGTTACCCATTGTCCCAGTCAACCTCCCCTTGGTCAGGTTTGGTTGATTAGACGAGAACATATCAATCGAATCCTATCATCTACTTTCCTTTTCCTATTCATCATTACCTTGGTCGGGATCGTGATAGTAGGTGGGGTTTGGTGTTGGCCACCACCAAACAACAATCAAAGCGAAGGGAAATAAACAATACATGCAAAAAACTCCCATCAAAGAAATGCACAAAGTCTAGGTTATTTCAAGTCAACTACTCATGGTTGTCGCAAAGTCTAGGTTATTTGAAGTCAACTATTCATGGTTCTCACAACGCCAAGTTGTGGGTGCTTAGTTACTCATGGCTAAGGCAAAATCAACAACAATGAATATAAGAGACATAGTTGAGAGATTACCCAAAATAATGAAGAACAAAAACAGCTTTGAGTTGAAAATCACAAGCTTGGATTAATGGAAGATGAGTACAATGTGATTTTTATTCCCCCAAAATGAGTCTTCAAATTAAAAAATGAAATCTACACTAAACCATAGAAATATTCAAGAGAGAATATTCAAATTGATGAGATCTGAAAAATATTCAAAGTCTCTAGCTAAAACCCTAACATTAACTATTATACTATTTATAAAAATACCCTTAAAATTAAATAGAAAATATAGCTGGCAGCAATTACGCCTAGCAGATACGAATCGTAAGGTGACCTACGAGTCGTAATCGGGATTTCGTAGTCAGCACTTAGCATTTTAGACTTGATTGTTATGACCTACTATTATGAGTCGTTGCTTGGGCTACGACTTGTATGCTCTTCTCGTAGTCTATGCCTGTAATTCTTGGTCCAAATTTTTGGCTCACTGATACTTGCTACGATCCCCACCTATACAAGTCATAATGAACCTACGACTTGCAAGGTGGCCTTGTATGGCTGACCATCACTTTGCAAATTCTTAATTTTGCTCACTGTTTCTTGCTACGAGGGCACCTTACGACTCGTAACTTGGGCTACGACTTGTAGGGTGACTTGTATGTTCTGTACTTTAGCAAAATATGCAATTTTCTCCCAAACTCATGCCAACGTGCATTTTCTGCAAGAACAATACAAAAACACATAAAAACCATAAAATGTCGCATTAAGAACTTGCAAAATCCCTTATTTCAGGCATCAAATCTGCTATATTTTGACAGCATATCAATTACTCGAGATTGAAAGATTTATGAGATGAATCCGATTCGATAGTATCATCTCCATCTTGTGACTGTGTCAAGTCAAAGGAGTACACAGATAGCATGAGCAAGCAAAAATTACTACAATTTCTCATGGGCTTAAATGATAGCTATGGCCTAGCCAAATCCTTATGATGAATCCATCACCTAGTGTAAATCAATGCTATGTGAATAATAGTGCAAGACGAGTCTTTTAGTACATTAAATGTTAAACTACCCCTTTTATATTTAGGAATCTTTTGATACATTAAATTTTAAACTACTCCTTTTATATTTAGGAATCTTTTGATACATTAAAGTTTAATCAGTTAATTATTTGGCTTTTAATTATTCAACTCTAAATTATTACTTTATGTATTCAAAACTATTAACATATCTATATAATAAGCAATTAAATTAATTCTCTCATCTTTATCATTTCACAATAGACTAAACTATTGCATCAAACTAATCGTATTTATTTAATTTTGTTTTCATGAATATTATATTATTTAATGGCAAGTATTATTTTGTATATAAATTTTAAATTAACGCAGTACATACTTGCAAATCATGTATACTGAACTAGTTATAATGAAAAGGATTTGAAAATGTGATGAATGAGAAAGGTAAAATGTGAGAGATCTTAGGAGTGAATGAATAGCAACAAAAGGAAAGTAGAAAAATCAGGACTCTCTTACCACACAACAGACACGTATTGGGATGTAAATATTTTGAGTAAAATAAAAGTCCTACAATTGCATGTGAAATAAAAGTAGTCCACTATATATTAATGGAACAAGGGTAGGAACAAAGAGGCATTGAATGATGAAGAAGTGAATGTTTGATGGGAGGAGGAGGTGAGAGGTCACATTGTAACAACAAGTGAACAAACTAGTGCTCAAACCAAGCAAAGAATCACAGATCTAAAATTTTCTAAAAAATGAGGTAACATTGCTTATATTTAGAAAGTTTCTTTTTCTTTGTCATTTTATTAGTGTCTTCTTCAAAATTAGCAGCAATTTGTTTTGTACATCATTTAGTCTCCTTTGAAGGTGATTTAGAAGAAATAATGCATGTATTAGTTTTATGTATTAACAATGGTTTGTTATGCATTATTTTTCAGTTTATATGTAATTAATGCTCTCATTAGTTCTATTGAGGTATGTATTATTAATAAATAAAGTTGTCAATTGGTGGGCTATATAAAATTAGTGCTAAATAGAATATATTAGTAAGTTTATTTTAGTTATGTTTACATTAATTATAAAGAGATATTATGCAGTGTTTGGTTTGATTTGGTTTGGTTTTTGTGTATTAACATGGTTTAAGAATCCATTTGCGTCAATCAATAGCCAAATTAATAAAAAATCAAACTTTTCCCTTCGATTTCGCACCCTAAACATCATAATCTAGTCAAATATGGGTTCACAATCTCAATACGAAGCTAATGACAATAAAATCAAGTAATTCAGGTGAAAAGAGCAAAATGATCCAAAAATCTCATCCCAGAAAAGATTCCCTAAAACTGAAACTTTTTATATAAAAATACTCCCCTGGTAATAAGAAATCTAATGGTAAAAATCGTTTTGAAAAATGAGTTAAAATAAACTCACAATCACTATTTTTCTATCAAAAATTAGTGTCCAAAAAAATCTCAATTTCTCATCTTAAAATCACCAAATTTCTTGTTAAAATTCAATTATAATCAATGATAAATGAAGAAATGGGTTAGAAATACGTTATCCAATAATTTCACGTGAAAAACCTAGCAAAATCTCCCAGATTTGAACTTCAGAATGTCAGAAACAATGAAAAAATATCAAAACCGAAACTTAAGAGGGGTCTACTGTTCCAGGTCCCATTACACTTTGCGATTGTGGAGGGAGTACCGCCATCGTGGGGGTCAATAATCATTTTGACCATCGTGAACGCGGAACTCCCTCCACGATTGCGAAGGTCGAGGGGGGTGTTAGAGTATCGCAGACGCGATAACACCTTCGCAATTGTGGATGTCAACAGACCTAAGCCTTTGCGAACGCAGACATGACCTGAGGGTGACAAATATCTGATAAATCAACCAAATTCTAAACTCAATACGGGCCCTCATGGTTCATTTCGAATCTCGTCAACACAAAGCAGATGTGTAAACCCTACCAAATTTGATATTTTGGACTCAATGAAATTATCAAAATTGGATTTTGAGGTGTTATGCCGAAAAATGACCGACTTTAAAGAAAAAATTAAAAATTGTTCGAGAATCAAAAATTGGTTTAAAACTCAATTGATTTAAGTATAAATCAATTCTCGAAATTCAAAAGAAAACAGAGTCGCCACCTAATTTTGCGGATAATTAGGAAACCAATAAACATTTAAAAAGATCTAACAATAAAATCTTTTTAAAATCCACAGAAAAGGTTTGGGTTCACATTTCCACTTCAAGAAGGTTTTATGCACTTGAAATGGCCGCTAAATGCAGTTATCCGACGATTAGGAAATTTGACAACTTTTAAAATATTTGTTTGACTTGAAAAGGTTGATTGGTTTTGAAATTGATTAATTTTGAAAAGATATGACTGGACTTGACCGAATTGAAATCAATTGACTATACTTGAAGAAAATTGACTAGATTTAAAAATTGAACTAAAATATAAGTCACATTTGTTATTTCTTTTTATTTTATTTTATCTACCATTTTTATTGTAAAACTTTTTCAAGATTAAATAACACAAATGGATTTGACTTGTCAGGAAATTTAATTAGACTGCAACCAAGAATAAACAGTGTTAGCATCCAAGAAAACACACAACATTATAAACCAAAAATAAACTAACAGAGGGAGTCGAAGCAGCCTTTGGGCTTTTCCATGTGCTGTTGTATATCGGTGTATACAACCTCCTTTGACCTCCAATCCCGCAACTAGCTTCTCCATCCTGTGATCGGCTTTCCTTCTGGATGAAGAGGCTGACTCGATGAAGAAGATAACTCGATATGCAAAGTGGAGTCCAAAAGGACTCGAAGAGGAATCACATGCATCAAAAGAGAAAGGGGAAATTAGTACCCATTCGAAGGAAGGTAGTACAATACTTCTAGATAAGTCCAATATGACTCATGATAGGTTCATATAGAAAAACTAAAGAAAGAGAATAATGAGTATCAAATACAATTAAAGAAAGCAAGTTGTTAGGAGCATAACAGGGCATGAGCAAAATCAGGAGAAGCCAATGATATGGAAGACAACAAACTAAGAAAGCCAAAGTTCTGCAATGTCACTTCACATTTGTAATTAAACAAGATAATGTCCAAGTAAGGAAATTACATTACACTTGACTATTTATGAACTATTATGAGAGACCAAACAAGCTAAGGGAAATCATGAAACTTTAACAAGTATTGAATGAGTCATTGAATTGAAACATATCCATGCACAGCTCCTTCCCAACAACGCTATGTAGATGGTCAGTCAATGATCTAAATCAGATCTAACAGAATAGAGCCTAACAGTGAGGGTTCAAAGAGATTTGTTTACAACTGATTCAAAAACATCGGGAATCCATGACATTCACAAACGGAACACACTGCAAGATTGCATTAAAATAGAACCACAATTAGTTTCTCACCCTAAGAAATCTGAAGAAAACTAGTGAT
>JAOTQR010077645.1:0-44598 GCA_025774065.1 Solanum ossicruentum | reverse complement strand
CTCAACATATTCCCTAAATTTCTATTAACCACTTCTGTTTGCCCATCAATTTGTGGGTGACAAGATGTGGAAAATAGTAATTTAGTCCCTAACTTTCCCCAAAGAATTTTCCAATAGTGACTTAAAAACTTGGCATCCCCATCACTAACAATAGTTCTAGGTATTCCATGTAATTTAACCACTTTTTTACAAACAAGTCAGCCACATGAGATGTATCATTAGTCTTTTTACATGGAATAAAATGAGCCATTTTAGAAAATTCGTCTACTACCATAAATATACTATCCTTACCATATTTAGTCCTTGCCCGATATGAAGTCCATAGAAATATCAATCCAAGGAGAACTAAAAACAGGTAAAGGAGAATAAAGACCATGCAATAATGTTCTAAGCTTAGCTTGTTTATATTCAAGACAATAAGAACACTGTTTTTCTATATCCTTTCTCACGCTAGGCCAAAAAAATATTCAGAAAGTATTTCCAAAGTTTTAGGCACTCCAAAATGCGCCATTAGCCCTCTACAATGTGCTTCCTTAACAAATAGTTCACGCAAAGAGCAGTTAGGTACACACAACTTATTTTCCTTAAATAGAAATTCATCTTTAAGATTAAATTTCTCAAAAGGACCTAACTTACATTCATCAAATATTTTACCAAAATCAGAATCATTAGCATAGAGTAACTTGATTTGGTCAAAACCCATAAACTTTGATGTGAGAGTAGATATCAAAACATGCCTTCTTGAGAGCGCATCAACAACTACATTCTCCTTTCCTTGTTTATAGACAATTACATAAGAAAATGTTTCAATAAACTCCACCCATTTAGCATGCCTACGACTAAGTTTACCTTGGCTCTTTAAGTACTTTAATGACTCATGATCAGTCTTGACCATGAATTCTCGAGGCCACAAGTAGTGCTGCCATGTAGCTAACGCCCTTACCAAGGCATATAACTCCTTATCATCAGTTGAGTAGTTCAATGTTGCTCCACTTAGCTTTTTACTAAAGTAGGCAATTGGCTTGGAGTCTTGCATCAAAACAGCACTTATGCCCTTACTGGAGGCATCACACTCAACTTCAAAGACTTAGAAAAATTAGGTAATTGCAAAAGATGAGCAGAACATGATTTTTGTTTTAGTAAGTTAAATACATCATCTTATTCCTTTCCCCATTAAAGAATCTTATCATTCTTAATAACTTCAGTTAAAGGAGAAGCAATGATGCTAAAGTCCCTCACAAACCTCCTATAAAAACTTTCAAGTCTATGAAAACTCCTAACTTCAGTTACACTATTAGGTCTAGGTCATTCTTTAATTGCTTTGATTTTATCACCATCTACTTCAACTCCCTTAGAACTGACCACAAAACCTAACAAAACTACATGATCCACACAGAAAGTACATCTTTTAAGATTAGCAAATAAGCACTGATTTCTAAGGACTTCAAAAACTTGTTTTAGGTGCTCTAAGTGTTCATCCAGATTTTGAGAAAAGATCAAGATGTAATCAAAATACACCGCAACAATTTTTCCATGAAAATCTTTAAAAACATGATTCATTAGTCTCATAAATGTGCTGAGTGCATTTGTTAAGCCAAAAAGCATAAGTAACCACTCATAACGTCCATATTTGGTCTTAAAAGCAGTTTTCCATTCATATATAGGATTTATACGAATCTGATGGTAATCGTTTTTAAGATCAACTTTAGAAAAGATTTTAGATCCATATAGTTGATCTAGCATATTATCAAGACGAGGGATAGGATGGCGATACTTTACCGTTATCTTGTTGATGGCTCTACAATCCACTCACATCCTCCATGTTCCATCCTTTTTGGGTACCAATAGGGCAGGAAAAAAACATGAGCTCATTCTCTCTCGAACAAAACCCTTTTTAAGCAATTCTTCAAGTTGGCTTTGTAATTCCTTAGTCTCTTCAGGACTACTCCTGTAGGAAGACCTATTAGGTAATTGAGACCCAGGCATAAAGTCTATTGGTGCTCAATCCCTCTCAAAGGTGGAAACCCTTTTTGAGTGTCATTAGGAAAAACATCTTCAAAACTCCGCAAAAGAGAAGAAACACTATTTGGCAAAGAAGGAGTTAGTTCTTCAAAGTTAATCAACACTTCTTTGTAAGTAAGTAGTACTATGGACAACCCCTCTTTTCTAGCATTCAAACACTTTTTTGCTTTTATATAAATACTCTCTTTTTTCTTTTCCTTAGCCTCTTTCCTCTCACCAAACTTTTTATTTTTTCACTCAAACCCTCTTTTACCTCTTTACTTAGTTTGCTGCCCTCTCTCTCTTTTTCTCAGCCATCTCTCTTTTTTTCTATCTCTTGGCCCTTTTCTTTTCCCTCAAGCTCACTTTTTATCTCTCTCCTTTGCTTTTCCATTATTTCCCTCAATCGTTTCTGATCTTCAAACATTTGTGAAGGAGATAATGGTGCAAGAGTAAATTTCTTACCATTGTGCAGAAGACTGTACCTATTCTTTCTCCCATGATGAGTAGTATCCCCATCATATTGCCAAGGTCGGCCAAGTAAAACATGACATGCTTACATTGGAACTAAATCACAAAGAATTTCATCTCCATACCTACCAACATTGAATAAAATCATGCATTGTTAGTTTACTTTTACCTCTCCACTATCATTAAGCCATTGGAGCCTATATGGGGTAGAGTGTTTTATGCAAGTAATTCCTAGCTTATCTACCAAATATAAACTCACCACATTTGCACAACTTCCCCCATCAATAATCATACAATAAGTCCTCTTCTTTATTCCATATCTAGTATAGAACAAATTCTCCCTCTGTCTTTCATCACTCTTACCCAAATTAATAGTCATAATTCTCCTAACTTGTTATGTCCAAAGTCCCGTTAAGGCAGATTGGCACCCGTAGCCAATAAGGCTTGGGAGAACCAACCTGTATCCATGCGCTTTCTATATATATTATAAGAGATTTCTTCATTCAACATGCCTTTAAGAAAGTAAGCAGTAATAACAAGCCAAAAAGAAATGCATATGGCTAGGCTATTGGGGCCACGGTGTCTAAAGTATGAGACATGACCATAGTTTAATTTACATAATCTACAAAGCCTCTAGATAAGGAAAAGTATCTAATAAGGGTCAAAACAGGCCCCACCTTGACTAACTATACAATACATAAATATAAGCTCTAGACACACAAAGCTCCAAAGCAACCTGGAGCTTGGTAAAAGCAGCTGGATACCCTATACTCCTACTGGGGAGATCTACTAGTGCCTGTACCTGTAGCATAAAACGCAGGTCCCCCATAAGGGACGTCAGTATGAGATAATGTACTGAATATGTAAGGCAGTAAATACTATATATGAAGTAACAACTCAAATGAAACTATGCACTGGTGTAGGATAAAGGACCATCTTTAGTTACACTGTGGGATCACACACCTTATGTTCTTTTTATTACTTTACCTTTACTGTATAATCTGTGCACAATATGTAATACAAATGACCAGCTGATCAATGGTAAATCTATAACGGGATTAGCCCTGACTAGGATTTTCCTTTCACCCCTTGGGCTTCCCCCGTGATAAAATCAACCCTAGCGAGGTGATTTTTCCACCTCTCGGGTTACCACTTATCAATAAGCAATATACTTTACTGATTAATTACCTCTGAGATGATTCTTTTGGTGGTCGTAATATTAGAGCTATAGGACTATTGATGTAGCATGTGACATCTAAATAATCATACAAGACAATAAGACAATGAAAAGAGTACGTTACACAAGTAATGAAATGCGTATGAGATGAAACAACTCGTGAACTTTATTTAGCAACAAGAACCCATATAACTTGGTATCCACGTATGTATGCAAATTTGAAGGTGAATATGTATGGGAGCATATGAACATGTAAAAGAGTGGAGACACGGTGAATAGTTGTGTCGAAGTTGGTAAGTGCCTTTATGTGCGAAGGAAGAATCTGGATTTCATGCCAAGTAATACGAAATCGAGTAGCCTTATTACCTCGAGATAACCTTCCCTTCCTCCAAATATTTATCTACAGTATAGTAGGTGATATAACTAGAATTACCAGCCAATAGATACATCTTGGCAGTCCAATATCATAAAAAAAATAACACACGGGCAGTAAGCATATAATTATAAACCCGAGCATATTCTTTCAACCTTTCCGCCCCTAACTGTATTTTCTAATACACATTCTTATATACATATCATGTACAACCTATTTTAGTGCCATAATAGTCTATCAATAGCCCACAAAGCATAACACATAACAATTCTACACAACATACAAATAGGCGGCATAATGTTACATCCCTTTGCTACATTCGACGTTGACAATTCCAAACCTATTCCAACTTTAACCAAATAGCCCCGACCATATATACACATAAAAATAGTCCTAAAATAGTTCAAAAATGGTCCTCAAAATAGGTGTTGGACATGAGATCATAGTCCTCAATCAATCAACCCATAATTTCTACAAACAACACACTTAGGATAACACGTTAAACCTCGATTGTTTATGTATAACCAAACATAGCAACAACCTTTATATATCATTACAAAATTGATACAAATTAAGAAAAACGACCTTCATACCTAACCAACATAGTCTCTTGTTTTTCATAACAAAACCATACTAAACACATAAGTAAACTTACTTACCATTACCTTCAAGGTGTAGGGATTCTCCAAGAACCCTAAAAGTCTCTTTGTAGTTGCTTTGAAAGGTTAAGAAAGTGTAGAGAGAAAGCTTATGAAAGCTGATTTTTTTACAAGTTGAAGTAGCTTAAAGGTGCTACTTGTAAGCCCTTTTAAAGAGATAATTTTGGTCGACTTTCTCTTGAATATTTAATATTATTTTATCAAGTTAGTAATATACCATTTTCCCCTTTCACTTGGGCCTTAATGTGTTGCAAATTGATGGGCCTTTGCTGCCCATTTTTCCCCTTTCTCCTTAGTTAGTTGGGCCTAAATTATCAAATGAATTGTAATGGACTTGGGCCCTTTTTCTATTCTTCTTGGCCTAAAAAATACAGTCTATTTATGATTCTAAACTAAGGGCTAAAGTTACACCCTTAACACGGACTTTATCCATTATCGGACTTGGATGGATTCGACGTCGGGCCTCGTCTCCATCTAGCTAGCAAGTTTAAGCTAATCAAGTAGGTGACTCACCTGCTAGCTTCTTAAGTCCTGCAAGCACCTCAATTCTCTCACTTTGTTTAGGGCCGTGATCTCCTCAATTTGACACAAAACGTGTATATATGCGACCCTCTTAAGCGTTAGACGTACATATCACCCTCTAATTTGAGATTCAAGCACTTTTAAAAATGGGCGCTAATTTGACCAAATCATATCTTGTTTTATTTGCATAAAACTAGTACATGTAAGATGTGGGGTGTTACATCCTCCCCCCCTTAGGAATATTCGTCCTCGAATGTTAGCACAATTGGATAGCTTAACCAAGTTCAAATCTTTACTTAAGCAAACTTTTGACAACACACTAAATATTCAATCACACGTGCCTATTAGTGTCCCAACTCTGCATGTTGGACTTCCTCTTTAACTTCAAATAAGCAAGGGTGTTTTGATTTCATCGTGTCCTCGGCCTCCCTTGTTAACTCTTCTGCTTGCTGGTTTCTCCAAAGTACTTTTACTGAAGCTATATCTTTATTTCTTAGCTTCTTAACTTGATGATCTAGAATAGTAATAGGTACCTCTTTGTATGTGAGATCTTTTGTAACCTTCACATCTTCAATAGGAGTGATATGACATGGGTCACCTATGCATTTTTGAAGCATTGGACGTGAAAAATTGGCTGAACCATTGAAAGCTCGTGTTAATGACTTGAGAAAGAAAATTCTAGATGAGGCTCATAATTCTTCCTATTAGATTCACCCCGGTTCCACAAAAATGTATAGAGATTTGAGGAAAGTGTATTAGTGGGCTGGTATGATGTCACTACCCAAGCCTAGGGCATGGATATGACACGGCACAAGGGAAACCTAAAGGGACCCCAAGCAAGCCTCATAAAGCATCATTGCACATCTTTGGTCGCGGAAGAAAAAATCAAGCATCAAAGATAAATAAATGGGAAAACTCTAGGCTAAGGGAAAAGCTTGTTCAACATCATAATCAAGAGACAAGAGTTAAACTCATATCATAGATATATAACATGTCCAACAAACACCTTCAATACATAGATAGGAGCAGGGGCCAAGACAAATTAACAGGGATCACCCTTATAGTCAAAATAAAAAATAACGATGAATGTCTCAATACATAATACAAGAAACATAGACTAGGTCTTTGAAGTGGAGGACTCATCAACTAGCTTGAAAAGCACCAACTAGCCACGTGGAGAAGGAGGATGATCAACTTGGGCACCGATTCCTACACGGTGACATCATATAGGCATAATGTATGTGTTAGTATGTTTGAATGTACTAATTATATAGGATGCAATGTAAACAAGAATTAATCATCATAATAAAAATGCAATAATATTAAGCAATAGACATAATATAACAATATGACATGTATGTTCAATGCTTAAGTAAAACATGATTAAGTAATTCATGCTCATATAGGATATCATATGTGAAGAAGAGACCAAGCTATCTATTCAAGGTATAAACCCCTTGGTGGTTGTGTGGTATAAACCCCTCACATGGATGATGGTAATCACACCTTACCAACACGGTGACGAAGTATAAACCCCTCGCATGGTTGATGAATGCAGACACCTAACATGGTTACCCGGGCTCTTGTCCCCCTAGATCGGGTATGGTCTAATACAACACTTTATATAGAGTATATCATATACATAAGCTCAGTTTATCATCATGACATCATTCATATCATATCTCATGCTTTGGACCTTTAATTCCTCAAGAAACCACATCCGGACATTTTATCAAACACTTCGAGGGTGTGTAATGGGGGTAAAATACCATGCAATTTAGAGATGAAATCATGCAAGAAAATATGTTGTAAAACCATCAATCAACACCTTGGAACACCCCCAATACATTCACATCAAAACCCATCGTCAAATCCAATATTAGATCTAAGATTTAGAGCTCAAAACATGCTAAATCAACCATACTTTCATGAACTCAATCATTGTGCAGTAAATTTCTTAATATACAAGACATATATGTAAAATCAGCTTTAAATTATGCAATATTAGTAAGAAGGAAGCTTAGGCACCATGGGTGAAAGGATCCAATGGTTCAACACCACATACCTTAGCTTTGGAGGAGCTTTTGGTGAAGATTGAAGATGTAGACTTGAAACTTGAGGAAGAACCTTGAAGGAAACCTTAGCTTGGGATGAGGGTTTGGGACTTGAGTTTTGGGAGTGAAAATGTGACTAAGTGTTTTGGGGGAGTATTGGTAAAAATGTTTATGATGATATAAGGGTGAAATTTGTCTAAGTATAGGTAAAAGCATGTTTGGGAACACTTAGGCCCAAGACTTAGAAGTCTTGGACTGAACTAAAAAAATAGTCCTCGAAATACATAGGGTCGCATCGCGAGGGCGACGCGGAAACCCCTCTAGAAATCGCATTCTTAAAATTTTGGAACTGCTAAATCATTGCTCTTAAATCAGGGTTAGAACATTTTCCCCATAATTTGGACCTCCTGAACAAAATTCATAGTTGGATTTCAAAGTAATTAACGAATTTTGAGATATATGAAAATTAAAAGCTTTGGCATTCTGAGTCACGTTTTGTGGTCGTTACAATATCTCCCCCTTGGAAACATTTGTCCCTTAATGTAAAAGAGACGTACAAGACAAGAGTGATCATCAATAAATCAGCCCCAGCAAAAATGCAACATAACACGTAAAACACCATTTTTAAATTTTCGACATAAGTGAAAATCAACATAAGTTTACCAACTCAAACATGAATACATATGAATGACTTAGGGCTGAAATATGGGACTTGAAATCATATAGGGGACTTAGGATTAGTACCTTAGGCTTGAGTGGAGTGGAAAAGATAAGGATACCGCTTTTGCATGTCTACTTCGGCCACCCATGTAGCACTTTCAACTTGTTGGTTCCTCCAAAGGACCTTAACAGATGCCACCTATTTGTTCCTCAATCACTTTACTTGCCAATCCAAGATTTGAACCGGAACCTCCTCATAAGTAAAGTTACTCTCAAAAACACTCACAACATCAAGAGGCACAATGTCATTAGGACCACCAACAGATTTTCTCAACATAGAGACATGAAACACCGGGTGAACCAAATTCATTCCTCTAGGAAACTTCAATTCATAAGCTACCTTTCCAACCCTCTCTATCACCTCATAAGGAACAACATACCTTGGACTCAACTTCCCCCCCTTTACCAAAATAGACCACACCTTTCATTGGAAAAACCTTCAAATAGACCCAATCACCCACTTAGAATTCTAGATCTTTCCTTCTTACATCGGAATAAGATTTTTTATGACATTGGGCTATTCTCAACCTTTCCCTAATCATCTTAAACTTCTCAAGAGCCTCGATAACTAGATTCGGTCCCAATAAAGCCACCTCTCCAACCTCAAAATAACCCATCGGTGATCTACAAAGTCTCCCATAAAGAGACTCAAATGGAGCCATAACGATACCAAAGTGATAACTGTTGTTGTATGTGAATTCAATCAAAAGAAGATAGTCATCCCAACTAGCCCTCAACTCTAGTACACATGCCCTAAGCATATCTTCAAGGGCTTGAATGGTTCTCTTGGCTTGGCCATCCGTTTGGGGATGAAAGGCCGGACTAAGGTGAACTTTGGTACCAAGACCCCTTTTAAGAGACCTCCAAAAGTGTGAAGTGAATTGTACACTACGATCTGATATGATGGATAAAGGAGCCCCATGCAACCTCACTAACACATGGATGTACAACCTTGCATACTCTTCAACCCAATATATATTATTAACTAGTAAAAAGTGAGCCGACTTCGTCATCCTATCAACCACTACCCATATGGAATCTAAACCTTTTCTAGTCTTGGGCAATCCAACCAAAAAATCCATATTAATCACCTCCTACTTCCAAGAGGGAATCTCTATGTCTTGGATTAGGCCACCTAGCTTTTGATGTTCGGCTTTGACATATTGACAACTATGACAACCGAAAGCGAATTTGGCAATGTCCCTCTTTATGCTTCCCCACTAATACACATCCCTCAAGTCTCTATATATTTTGGTGGAACTGAGGTGAATAGAATAAGAAGAATTATGGGCCTCATCAAGGATCTTCTCCCTCAAACCAACAACACTAGGCACATACAACTTACCTTGGTACCTAAGGGAACCATCTCCTCCTTGGGAGAAAACCTCTACTTTTCCCTCTTTCACCAAGGCCTTCATTTCATGCAAGGAGGAGTCAAGATCTTATTTTTCTATCACCTTATCAACCAAAGAAGACTTAGACCCATCAATAACCACAATACCATCATCACCAACCTCTTCCAACCTAACGCCCAATCTAGCCAATCTATGCACCTCCCTAGCCATCTCCCTGTCACCACCATCCATATGAGCTAGCTACCCATGGAAACCTGACTCAAAGCATCCACCACCATATTTGCCTTACCCAGATGATAATGCACACTTATGTCATAATCTTTGAGAAGTTCTAGCCATATTCTTTGTCTCAAATAGATTTTTTTGAGTGAAGATTTATTAGAGGATCTTATGATTGGTAAAGACATCAACATGCACCCCATACAAGTAATGACGCCAAATCCTTAATGCAAACACCACGACGGCTAGCTCTAGATCATGGGTAAAGTAGTTCCTTTCATATACTTTGAGTTGTCTATAAGCATAAGCTATGACCTTAGCATTTTGCATTACTACACAACCCAAGCCAACTCTAGATGTATCAAAATATGCAACAAAACCCTCAAGCCCGTCCGGTAGCGATAATATAGGAGCAGACACAAGCCTATCCTTCAATGTTTAGAAGCTCCTTTCACATTCATCGGTCCACAAAAACTTAACCTTCTTTTGAGTCAATTTGGTCATAGGGGAAGCAATGGGGACGACCCATTCACAAATCTTCTATAGTAACATGCAAGACCCAAGAAGCTCCTAATATCCAATGGGGTCAATGGTCTACGCTAATTTCTAATCACATTGCTTTTCTTAGGACCCACTTTTATACCACCCCCGACACCACATGACCCAATAATGCAACCTCCTTCAACCAAAATTCACACTTGTCATATTTGGCATAAAATCTCTCCTCCTTCAACCTTTGGAACACAACCCTCAAATGATCCATATGCTCCTCCCTACTATGTGAATAGATCAATACATCTTGACCACAACAAAGGAGTCAAGGTAAGGTCTGAAGACCCTATTCATTAGGTCCATGAAGATGGCCGGTGTATTAGTCAACCAAAACGACATCTCAATAAACTCATAATGCCCATATCTAGTCCGGAAGGCCATCTGGGGGGTATCACACTCCCTCACCCTATGTTGATGATACCCGGACTAAAGATCAATCTTAGAGAAGAAGCTAGGTCCTTGCAATTGGTCAAACAAGTCATCAATTCTTTGAAGAGGATACCTATTCTTTATAGTGACCCTATTGAGTTACCGGTAGTCAATGCACATTCTAAGTGTCCCATCCTTATTTTTCACAAGCAACACCAGGCACCCTAAGGGGATTGGCTAGGCCTAATAAGTCCCTTTACCAACAAATCTTTTAATTGTTCCTTTAACTTCTTCAACTCCGCCGGGGCCATATGGTAAAGAGAATAAAGATAGTTTGAGTATCGGGAAGGAGATCTATAAAAAAATCTATCTCTCTTTTGAGATGGACACTAGGAAGGTCATTTGGGAAGACATAAAGAAACTCGTTTACAATGGAGACCGACTCAATGGAAAGGACTTTTGACTCCACATCCTTCATAAGATGACACAAACACCCCTTAGAAATCAACTTATGGCCTTTAATGCATGAAATGAATCTACCCTTGACCACCTCATCTTGACTTTACTACTCAAGGATGAGTTCATCAGGAAATTGAAATTTGAATCTATGGGTTCTACAATCAATAGAAGCATAGTAGGCATGCAACCAATCCATCCCAAGTATGATATCAAAATCTACCATGTCTAATTGAACAATATCACAAGGTAACAACTTATGCAAAATGCCAATAGGAAAACTTCTATAAGCTTTCCTAGCAACAATAGAGGCACCAACAAGGGTAGACACTTCATATGACTCATGCAACAACTCGGGGACAACATGGAACTTTTTAGCAACAAGAGGGGTAACAAAGGAAAAAGTGGCATCCGGATCAATCAAAGCATACACATCAAAGTAAAAGATTTTCAACATGTCGGTAATAATATCGGGGAACTCACCAACCCCTTTTCTCCCATGTAGAGCATAAAATCAATTGTGCCTTAGGGTACCACCTTGGGGACCACCTCTTCCCAATGGGACCGTATTAGCACCTTAGACCTTGCCATGGTTTCTTGGACAATCTACCTTATGAACAAGCTCCCCTCATTCATAGCATGCATTTGAACCCGCATTTGAACCCTTCAAATATAGGCCTCCATGGATCCTTCCACATTTAGGACACACATCAATAGGAGCCACCCCACCAGCACCTTGGGCCTAGGGAAGTCATTGGCAAACTTCCTATAGGTAGCATGAGGAGGCCCTTGGCCTTGATGAAATTTATCTCCCTTTTGGAATTTACCCTCAAATTGGGCCCTCTTAGCCTCATCCCCCCTTCTCTTCCTCAATTTCTACTCCTTCACTTGCTCGGCATAGGTCATCAACCGAGACAAGTCTATATCACTAATTAGCATGGCACACCGACATTCTTCACTTACCAAGTCAGAGACCCCCATCACGAGCTTATTTATCCTAGATCTAGGATCGGCCATCAAATGAGGAGCATACTTTGAAAGTTGATTAAACATGAGGGCATACTCCCTTACACTCATAACACCTTGTTTCAAGTTCATAAACTCTACCAACTTTGCTTCCCTAAGATCAAGAGGGAAAAACTAATTAAGGAAGGCAAATTTGAACTCCTCCCACAGCACCACATTACCAACCCCTTCTCACCCTTCCATTGCTCATACCAAATTTGGGCTACCCTTTTGAGTTGGTACGCCACCAACTCCGCTTTTTCATTTAGCCCATCGTCCATGATATTCAAGATTTTATATACCTCATCAATGAACTCTTGTGGATTTTCATCCACCTTTGTCCCATAGAATACTGGAGGATTCGTACTCATGAAGTCTCTTACCCTAACATTCATGGTTGTATCATAAGGGGATTGGGCCCCCTGGTTAGACTTGGTTGGCTACCACTTCGGCAAGCATAGTAAGAGCATCCCGGAGCTCACCTTTGGTAGGTTTCTCCTCGGGAGTTTGGGCCTATTTTCCTCTAGTGTTTGGCATGATCTAGCATAGTAAAGAACAATTTTTAGGGGGGAAAACTTTCCACAACTCTACAACACGACTTGAAATATGACCCAAAGGGACCCCAAGTTTGTCATGACCTAAGCCTTGGGCCTAGATGTGACACGACCCAAGGGGAACCAAAGGGACCCCAAGAAAGCCTCATAAAGTATCATTACACATCCGTGGTCATGGAAGCAATAAATCAAGCATCAAAGATAAATAAATGGGGAAACCCGGGGCCAAGAGAAAAGCTTGCTCGACATAAGAATCAAGAGACAAGAGTTAAACCCATATCAAAGATATATAACATGTCCAACAAACACTTCTAGTATATAAATAAGAGCAGGGGCCAAGACAAAGTAACAGGCCTCACCCTCATGATCAAAATAAATAATAATGATGATTGTCTCAATAAATAATAGAAGAAACATAGACTAGGTCCCCGAAGTGGAGGACTCACCAACTAGCTTGAAAAGCACCGACCAGCCACGTGGAGGAGGAGTATGATCAACTTGGGCACCGGTTCTTACATAGGACATCATGTAGGCATGGAGTATGTGTTAGCACATTTGAATATACCAAGTATATTGGATACAATGCAATCAAGAAGTAAGCATCATAATCAAAATGCATATTATTAGCAATAGACATAATATAACAATATGGCATGTATATTCAATGCTTAAGTAAAACACAATTAAGTAATTAATGCTTATGTAGGATATCATATGTGAAGAAGAGATCAAGCTAGCTATTCAAGGTATAAACCCCTTGGTGGTTCTGTGGTATAAACCCCTCACATGGTTGATGGTAATCACACCTTAGCAACACGGTGACAAAGTATATACCCCTCGCATGTTTAATGAGTATAAACCATCAACATAGTTACCCAAGCTCTTGTCCCCTTGGATCGGGAATGGTCTAATGCAACACTTTATCTAGAGTATATAATATACATAAGCTCATTTCATCATCATAACATGATTCATATCATATCTCATTCTTTGGATCTTTAATTCCTCAAGAAACCATATCCGGATATTTTATCAAAAACTTTGAGGGTGTGTAATGGGGGTAAAAGACCATGCAATTTAGAGATGAAATCATGCAAGAACATCTATTCTAAAACCATCAATAAACACCTTGCAACAACCCCAAGAAATTCACATCAAAACCCCTCGTCAAATCCAACATTAGTTCCAAATTTAGATCTCAAAACATGCTAAAATAACCATACTTTCATGAACTCAATCACTATGTAGTAAATATCTTAATATACAAGACTCACATATAAAATCAACTTTAAATCATGCAATATTAGTAAGAAGGAAGCTTAGGCACCATGGGTCAAAAGACCCAATGGTTCAATACCATATACCTTAGCTTTAGAGGAGCTCTTGGTGAAAATTGAAGATGGAGGCTTGAATCTAGAGGAAGAACCTTAGACGAAATCTTAGCTTGGGATGAGGGTTTGGTACTTGAGTTTTGGGAGTGAAAATGTGACTAAGTGTTTTAGGGAGTGTTGGGAAATGTTTAGGATCATATAAGGATGAAATTTGGCTAAATATAGGTAAAAGCATATTTGGGAACACTTAGGTCCAAGACTTAGAAGTTTTGGACCGAACTGAAAAGACAGTCCCCGAAAAACACAGGGGCGCATCGTGAGGGGGACGCAGAAACCCCTCTGGAAATCTCATTCTTGAAATTTCGTAATTGCTAAATCTTTGCTCTTAAATCGGGGTTAGACCCTATTCCCATAATTTGGACGCCCTGAACAAGAATCTGAAATCAGATTTTTGACATAACAAACGAATTTTAAGATATATGAAAATTAATATTCTGGGCATTCTGAGGCACTTTTTGGCACTTTTTGGGGCCGTTACATATGAAGAGGGATATTGCTAAGTTTGTGTCCGGTTGCCATAATTTCTAACAAGTCAAAGCCAAGCATCAAAGGTCGGGTGGCCTAACCGAAGATATTGATGTTTCTACTTGGAAGTGGGAGGAAATTAACATGGATTTTGTCGTTGGATTGCCTAAAACTAGAAAGAGTTTTGATTCTATTTAGGTTGTGGTTGATAGAATGACAAAGTCAACTCATTTCCTACTGACCAATACTACTTATGTTGCCGAAGATTATGTTAAATTGTACATTCATTAGTTGGTTAGATGCATGGGCTGCCATTGTCTATCATATCAGATCATGGTGCTCAGTTCGCTTCTCACTTTTGGAGGCCCTTCCCAAGAGGTCTTGGTAACAAGGTAAAGCTTAGTATGACCTTTCATCCATGAATGGATGATCAATCCAAAAGAACTATCCAAAATCTTGAGAATATGCTTAGTGCTTGTGCTTTGGAATATAAGGGTAGTTGGGATGAGCATCTTCCATTGATTGAGTTTGTTTATAATAATAGTTATCACTCTAGCATTGGTATGGCTCCTTTTGAGGACCTCTATGGTAGATGTTGTAGATCCCCAGTTGGATGGTTTGAGGTAGGGGAAATGGCTTTGCTGGATTTGAATCTAGTTATAGAGGCTATGGAGAAGGTAAGGTTGATTAGAGAAAGGTTGAAAACAGCCCAAAGTCGTCAAAGGTCTTATACCGATGTGAGGAGAAGGAATCTTGAATTTAAAGTTGGTGATTGGGTTTATTTGAAGGGTTCACCCATGAAGGGTGCGGTTCTCCTTGGTAAGAAGGGTAAATTGGGTCCAAGATTTGTGGGTCCTTATTGGGTGTTGAGGAAGATTGGTAAGGTGGCCTATGAGTTAGAGTTGCCCAATGACATGAATATGGTTCATCTGGTCTTCCATGTGTCCATGTTGAGAAAGTGTGTAGGTGACCCAAGTGCTGTTGTGCCTCTTGATTTTGTGGGGGTTGTTGAAGACAATTTGACTTATGAGGAGGTTTCGCTAGAAATCTTGGATAGGCAAGTGAAGACGTTGAGGAACAGGAGGTAGCTTTCGTGAAGGTTCATTGGAGAAACCACCAAGTTGAAAGTGCCACATGGGAAGCGAGACGAACATGCAAAAGTGATATCCCTATCTCTAACACTCTACTCAAGCCTAAGGTACTAATTCTAAGTCCCCTATGTCATTTCAAGTTTTGAGTTTCAGTCCTGATGTTATTTGCATACATTCATGTTTAAATTGACAAGTTCATGGTGATTTTGACACTTATGTTGAGATTTTGGAAATGATGTTTAAGTTCATTGTTGCATCCTTGTATGGACTGTAATCATCTTAATTATTTCTCTGATATACCTTTCTTTGATATTAGGGGAAGAATGTTCCCACGGAGGATATACTAAAATGACCCCAAAAAATGCCCGAAAATGTGTCTTGAAAGTGCCCATAATCATAATTTTCATATATCTCAAAATCTGTGCGTGATATTGAAGATCCAACTTCCTGTTTTCCGGAATTGAATGCGGCACTTTCGGAATAGTTAATCCAGGGGGACAGAATGTTCATGATCAGGGAGAAAAAAATTAAGTAGAAAATGCTCTAACCCCGATTTTAGAGCAACTTTATCAAAATTCAAATTTCATTCAAAGACGATCCACGCCCCTGGCATGACGCAGCCAGGGTGCGGATCAGTGTTATTTTGGCCAGTTTCTTGCTATTCGGTCCAAGGCCCTTGGGGCTTGTGTCTAAGTCTTTGCATATGTAAAAACACCTATACTTAGTCATTTTCAACCTCATATCATATAAGACACTTCCCAAAACCTTCTCAACTACTTGGACAAATATTTCACTCAAAATCAAGGGTCCCAAACTCATTACGAATCTTAAGGAATTTCACTCAAGCTTCTAGTTTTCAATCAAATCCTCATCAAGGAATTTTGCAAAGTTGAGGTATGTGGGTTTCAACCATCTATTCCTTTCACCAATGATACCCAACCTTCCTTTTTAGATAAATTATATGTTTCTAGGTATATTTACTTATGGCTCTTACTTATTATGAATTTGACTATGAACTTTGTTGGGGTTCATAAATGTGTGACTATTTAAGCATCTTTTGAGCTATGAAGCTATGATCTATTTTGAGATTTGATGAAGGGTTTCAATGTATATTGCATGAGGGTATTACCAAATGTTGGTGGGTTGATTTACTTCAAGTTTTCTTGCATGATTTCACTCTTCAATTGCATGGTTTTATACTAGAATTATACACCCTCCAAGTGCTTGATAAAATTTCCGGCTAAGGTTTCTTGATTTGTTAAAGGCCTAATGTGTATATGAGTTAAGTGACTTTATGATGATGAAAAGAAGGTATATAAGAGTTGTTATTAAGGAAATTATCTATAGTATTGCAAGTTGACCATACCAAAGATGAGGGATATGTACCTCATCCACCTTGTTCGGTGGTGGTAATCTCGTACTACCATAGATGAGGGTATGTACCACATCCACCTTCCAAGCGGGCAGCATGCCCTTGATTCCAAGTGCTAGGTTGCTTGATCTATGATGATTTCTTCCTACACATGTAATATGTTCTATATAACTATGCTTTACTTCAAGCATTTGTCATGTATGCCATGTTGCTAATATACTATTTCTTGCTTTCGATTATGCATTTCAATTATGTGGCCTATCTCTCTTTGCATTGCATCCTACATACTTAGTACATTCAAACATACTAATGCATACTCTATGCCTACATGATGTTACCATGTAGGAATGAGAACTCCACTTGATCATCTTCCTCCATATGGCTAGTACTATCTCTTTAAGAAAGTTGGTGAGTCCTCAACCTCGAGGATGATATCTTTTACTCCTATGTATGCAGAGACTCTCTTTATATTATTGTATGCTTTTGACTACGAGGGTGAGCCTGGAATGTTGCATTGGCCCCCTCTCAATTCTATGTTTAGAGGTGTTGTTGGACAAGTTATGTAATGATACTATGAGCTTCGACTCTCTTGACTCTTGTATGTTTAACGCAATGAAAGACTCCCTTAGTCCCTTTTCCCTTATTTCTATTCTCTTATTGTTGTTTAATTATTTCCGCGATCAAGGATGTGTAATGATATGTTAAGAGGCTTGTTTGGGGTCCCTTAGGGTTCCCCATTCGCCGTGTCACTTCTAGGCCTTAGGCTTGGGTCATGATGTACTTCTCACACTCATGACTCCTTTATTGCTCATTCTTTTTCTTCTTTATTTGAATGCTAGGTGTCCTCATTACAAACATTCTTCCAACAATTTTGGGGGGTCCGCTTTTTCAAGCAAATTCTTTTTCATTTCATCATTTTCAACATTTTACCTATTTTTCATTTTCTCTTCATGCAAGGACTCCTCCTTCTTTTGTTTTTCTCTCCTCAACTTTACATATGACACATCCATCTTCTACCAACACCCTAACTTTGTCCTTTGGCCACTACTTTTGCTCTCTTAAGCTTAAGGATGGACTGGTGAGCAATAAGAAGGGGTTATCTTTCAAAATACAGGACATGGCTAGTAGCTGCCTAAGAAAGGATCAAGGCTCAAAAGAGCTTACCAGGATTCAACTCATTGTAAAGGGAGGCTTATATGGTTAAAGCAGACTCAAAAGAAACCAAAGAAGGCCTAAGTTCCTTTCTTAATTTGGATTCAACAAAATCACTCCTAAAAAAACCTAGCAAGTTCTAGATGTTACAAAATGTCACGATCCAAGTCTAGAGCCTAGACATAACACGACGAATGAAAAGTCTGAAGACAACCCAAACAAGACTCTTAGAATATCATATACACATCCTTGGTTACAGAAGAAAAATTGGACAATAACATAAGTCAATTATTCAAAAGGGAAGCGGACCTAAGGGGAGTCTTTCATAATCATAAAACATAAAAAGAGTCGAGCTCATAAGCATATACAAACATAGTATCCAACAACACCTCTACTTAAGAATAGAGCAGGGGTCAAGACAACACTTGCCGGGTTCACCTCATGATAATAAGTGTTCAACATAAATAAGAAGTCTCAACATAGCATGAGTAATATAGATATTGTCCTTAGACTTAAGGACTCACCAAAGCTTTCTTCAAAGTACTGAACTAGCCACGTGGAGAAGGATGATGGATAGGAGCTCCGGTCCCTACATGGTAATATCATGTAGGCATAGAGTATGTGTTAGTACTTGGAATGTAGTAAGTATGCAGGGTGCAATGCAATATAGACATAAGCCATATATTCAAAATGCATAATATAGACAATGGATATAATCTCAATATGACATGTATGATCAATGGTTGTAATAAAACATGTATGTAAAACATTCAACTTGCATAATATATCATACATCTGTGGGAGGAGACCTTAATCGAAATAGACCAAGTGAGTTACTACATGGAATCCAAGGCATGACACCCCATTATCAAGGTGATTGAGGCATGACACCCCCTCGACAAGGTGTGGTCTACTTGCTAAGGTAAACCAAACATGGCCCCAAATTAGGGGAAAACATGAATTTGATGGATCCACTAGTAAACCCCATTTAGCGAAATAATATAATCCTATGGTGGCATATAGTTTAGAAACTAAAGACTTTCTATAAGGACCCCTTGAGTCGAGCCCCCACATTAAGCCTCAATCGATGCAAGTCTAATCACATGAAATACTTAAAATAATAATAACTTTAATTATAATATGAACAACTTATAAGAAACATGATAATATGATATGAGTAGTTCATTCACATGCTTGACCTCTATTAGTGAGCTTACGTGAACTTGAACATGAGGGTAAAATAGTAATCATGCTTGATCCCTAAACTTGATAGGAATAGCTCACACAAGAATAAAATCTTGAGATAGGGCTCAACTCGTCAGTTGTAACATCACAGATGCTTTTCATGAATTAAATACATGCTTGGGAGCCCATAACTATCCCAAAACACTTGACATTTAAAATCATGCATTAGTTCATCAATGGCTTAAAAATTCTTGTCATGTAATTTTATCAAACACATGGTGGGTACATGGACACTTGCTTAAAATCATGCAATTTTATGGAGTAATGACACAAGAGAGTAAAATCAACCATTTTAGAATCATGCAACTAAACCCACCAATAATAGTAGTAAAAACCCTTAGTTTGGGTATTTTGAAATCCATCTCAAAAGTTCATAATAGTTCATAGTTTCATATCTCAAATTATGCATAGTCTCAATAGACATAAATGAACTCTTGGAATAAACTTAAAATCGATATTCACGTATAATCAGTCAATACTTGATAAAACTCAAGATATCTCATATTTATGAAGCATAATAATAGATACCAATGAAGAATCAAACCTTGAAATCATGAAATTTCATAAAAAGAGAGAGTTGGGCTCTACGGGTGAAAAGACCCATGTATGAAGATCCACATACCTTAAACGTTGAATTTCTTGGAGTAAACTTGAAGGAGACTTGAAGCTTGGATTGGGTCCTTGAAATCAAAAGTTGTTCTTGAGATCCGTGAATTTGAATGGGGATTTTGATTCAGTCTTGGAGAGATTGTAGAGAGGGTTTTCTGAGTTCTAGAGTTCAAAATTGGCAAGTATGGAGGATCTCACGTTGAAAAATACTTGTTCGTGCCCAGGCTGTATCACACCTGGGGCACGGATGCGCACTAGAAATTGATTAATTAGCAAAATTTATTTTTTTTCTACGGGTCTTCTAAACTCTAGATTTTACCCATTTTCCACTAAAGTTTGCCCCCGACCAAGAATTGAAGTTGGATTTTCGAAATCATGCATGAATTTTTAGATATTAGGAAAATAAGATTATGGGGCATTCCGAAGGACATGTGGGGTGTTTCAACATCTCCCCCTTTGGAACAATCATCCCCGAATATCAAAGAAATATGCATGAGAAAAGTAATTACGAAGCTTTCAGCCCGACATGAATGCAACAAATATACTTAAATATCATCCCCAAAACGTTTCATATATATATGCATCAAAATCATCAAAACTTGTCAATATGAACATGTGTGTATGCAAACATGACTTGAGGATGAAGGTTATGACTTGAAATTATGGATAAGACTTAATTTATTACCTTTGACTTGAGTAGAGTGGAAGAGATATGGATGTCGCTTTTTCATATCCGCTTTGACATCCCATATGGAACTTTCAACTTGTTGATTCCTCCAAATGGCCTTGCGGATGCTACCTGTTTGTTTCTTAGCCTTTTCACGTATCCAATATTTCCACAGGGACCTCCTCATAGGTCAAATTATCCTCCACAACACCCAAAACCTCTAAGGGCACTATAGCACTTGGGTCACCCACACACTTCCTCAACATTAACACATGGAAGACTGGATGAGCTATACCCATATCCAAAGGAAACTTCAATTCGTAAGCAACATTACTAATTCTTCTCGAAATTCTACAAGGCCCCAGAAACCTTGGGCTCAATTTCTCTTTCTTTTCAAATCGGGCCACACCCTTCATAGATTAGACTTTCAAGTAAACCCAATCTTCAACATTAAACTCAAGATCTATTCTTCTCACATTGGAATAAGACTTTTGTCTACTTTATCCATCTTCAACCTCTCCCTTATCAACCTCACCTTCTCCAAAGCCTCCATAACCATATCAAGGCCTAATAAATCCACCTCCCCCATATCAAACCATCCAACAGGTGATCTACAATGCCTACCATATAAAGCATCAAAGGGAGCCATGCCAATGCTTGAGTGGTAGCTATTGTTGTAAGCAAACTCAATAAGTGGAAAATGTTCATACAAACTCCCCTTGAACTCCAAAACACAAGCCCTAAGCATATCCCAAGAGTTTGGATAGTCCTTTTAGCTTGGCTATCTATTTGAGGATGAGAAGTCATGTAAGCTTGACCTCGGTACCAAGAACCCTCAAAGGACCTCCGAAAATGAGAAGTGAAATGAGCACCATGATCCAAAATAATAGGAAAAAGAACCCCATGTAACTAACCAATTCATGAATATACTTGGCATTATTCTCGGCACCATAAGTTGTTTTATCCGGCAAAAAGTGAGCCGACTTTGTCATCCTATCAACAATAACCCAAATAGAATCAAAGTGTTTCCTAGTATTAGGAAAACCAATTAGAAAATCCATGTTGACCTCTTCCCACTTCCAAGTAGGATTTTCTATTTCTTGGGCTAGGGCACCCTACCTTTGATGTTTGGCTTTCATGTGTTGGCAATTGTGACAACTGGCTACAAACCTGGCAATATCCCTTTTCGTACCACCCCACCAATATAGCTCCCTCAATTCTCTATACATTTTTGTGGAATCAAGGTGAATCGAATAGGATGATTATAGGCCTCTTTCAATATCAACTCCCTCAAGTCATCATCATTGGGCACACACAGCCTACCTTGGTATCTAAGAACACCATGTCCTCCTTAGGGAAAAACCTCCAATTTAGCATCTTTCACCAAAGCCTTCAACTCTAGCAAGGCAGGGCTTGGTCTTGCTTTGACTTGACTTCTTCAATCAAAGAAGATTTGGAACCATCAACAACTATTACACCACCATTTTCCATATCATTCAACCTAACCCCCAAACTAGCTAACCGGTGGACTTCTCTAGCCACCTCCTTGGTACCAATAATAATATGAGCTAAACTACCAATAGACACTCTGCTTAGAGCATAGGCCAAAAGATTAGCTTTTTTGGGGGTGATAATGCACACTCATGTCATAATCCTTAAGGAGTTCTTCTTTGTCTCAAGTTAAGATCTTTTTGTGTGAACACATATTGGAGACTCTTGTGGTTGGTAAACACATCTACATGAACCCTATACAAATAATGATGCCAGATTTCCAAAGCAAACACCACGATCACTAATTCAAGATCGTGGGAGAGATAATTTTGCTCATGCACCTTTAGTTGCGTAGAGGCATATGCTATAACCTTGCTATTTTTACATCAAAACACACTCCAAACCAATCCTTGAGGCATCACATTATACCACAAACACTTCTAGCCCTTCCTTTAAAGCCAAAATAGGTGCGTAGATGAGCTTGTTCTTTAAAGTTTGAAAACTCTTTTCACATTTATTGGTCCAAAATTTTTTTTCCTTCTTTTGGATCAACTTTGTCATAGGGAAGAAGTAGAAGAGAAACCATTCACAAACAAAGCTTCGATAGTAGCCTGTCAAACCCAAGAAACTCCACATATCTGTTGGTGTCAAGGGCCTAGGCCAATACCTTATTACCTCTGTCTTCTTAGGGTCCACTTTAATTCCATCAACCGACACCACATGCCTTAGGAATGCAATCTCTTTCAACCAAAATTCACACTTTTCATATTCAGCAAACAACCTCTCCTTCCTCAAAATTTGCAACAGCACCCTCAAGTGATTCACATGTTCATCTTCACTCTGGGAATAAATCAATATATCATCAATAAAGACCACCGCAAACATATCAAGGAAGGGTTTAAAGACCCTATTCACGAGGCCCATAAAAATTGTCAATGCATTAGTCAAGCCAAAAGACATTACCACAAATTCAAAATGCCCATACCTATTCCGAAAAGCTGTCTTGGGAATGTCACACTCCCTCACCCTCACTTAGTGGTACCTAGACCAAAGATAGTCTTAGTAAAGTGACTAGCCCCTTATGGTTGATCAAAAAGGTCATCTCTCCTTGGTAGAGGATACTTGTTCTTTATGGTGACTCTATTGAGTTGCCAGTAATCAATGCACATACTGAGAGAACCATCTTTTTTCTTAACAAACAACACCGGTGTGCCCCAAGGTGACTTGTTAGGCCTTATGAAAACTTTTTTGAACAAATCCCTCAGTTGATCCATCAACTCCTTCAACTCCACTGGGCCATAGAATAAGAGAGCATAGAAATGGGTTGTCTATCGGGGAGGAGATCTATGCCAAAGTCTATTTCCCTTTTGGGAAGAAAACCATGAATCTTATCAAGAAATACATTAAGAAACTCATTGACCACCAGAACCAACTCAACAGGAAGGACTTTAGACTCAACATCCCTAACCCTTACACGATGATAAATACAACCCTTAAAAATCATTTTTGGGCTTTCAAACAAGAAATAAATCTACCCTTGACCACCACATTATAACTCTCTCACTTAAGGACGAGCTCATTAGGGAATTGGAATCTCACTTTACGGGTCATACAATCAACAGAAGCATGATATACACAAGGCAAGAATTTAATAAAGACATGAAATAATCTCTATAGTATCTTTTAGAAATGATGGACTCACCAATGGGGGTAGACACGTCATAAGGTTCACAAAACAATTTGGGGCACACATGAATCTTTTTGACAACAAAAGGAGTAATGAAAGGAAGAGTGGCAACCAGATCTATCAATGCATACAAATCATAATCAATAACCTTTAATATACCGATAACAACATCGGGCACCATATCCATACCTTGCATTCTTTGGAGAGTATAGAATCAATTTTGACTTGGAGCACCCCCATGTTGGCCTCCCTTTTCCCTTTGACTCACATTAGCACCTTGGCCTTGAGGATGACTGTCTCCATCCTTGTTTTGAGCATGTGGAGAATCAAAAACCGTGTGACCCACTTCACCATAACTATAACAAGCATTAGAATTCCTCAAACATGGACCACCATGGTTTCTCCCACACTTTTGGCACCTTGGATTAGTCATCCTACCATTGCCACCTTGGAACCATGATTTAGACACCCCATCATTACTAAACCTCTTATTAGGAGCATTGCAGGACCCTTGACCTTAGAACTTGTGACCTTCTTGGAAACGACCAACCTTGGCACCTTGGAAGCCACTCTCAAGTTGAGCCCTCTTGGACTCCCCACTTCTTCTATTCCTAAGTTTCTCCCTCTTAAGTTGTTCGACATATGTAATGAGTCATGAAAAATCCATATCACTTACAAGTATTTTAATATGCTCTTTATTCACTAAGTTGGACACCCCACAAACTTGTTCATTCTTGATCTAGGGTCGGCAACAAAATAAGGAGCATACTTTGAGTGCTTATTGAATTTGAGGGCATACTGCCTCACATTCATGGAACGTTGCCTAAGATTAATGAACTCCATCATCTTAGCCTCTTTCAACTCAATAGGGAAGAGTCAGTTGAAGAAGGCAACTTTGAACTCCTCCCAAGGAATAATATCATTATCTCTCCAGTCCATTTTCCATTGAGCAAACCAAATTTGGGCCACACCCTTGAGTTGGTAGGATGCTAATTTTGCCTTCTCGTCTGAATATACCATCATGATTGATATCACCTTATACACCTCATCAATAAACTCTTGGGGATCGTTCTCCACCTTGGACCCATGAAACTCCAATGGGTTCATCCTTGTGAAATGCCTCACCCTTGAGGCCGGAGTAGGAGTATGAGGAGCTTGGGCCCTTTGGTTCAATTGGTTGATCATTACATGGGCAAATATAGTGATGGCATTTCAAAACTCATCTTAGGCCACCCCTCCATTTTGTGGAGCTTAAGGGGAGGGGCCAGTTACTTTTTGGGTGTACGGGTTCTCCTTTATAACGACCCCAAAAAGTGCCCGAAAATGAGACTCGAAAGTGCCTAGAATCATAATTTTCATATATCTAAAAATCCATGCGTTATTCAAAACTTTTACTTCATATTCTTGTTTAGGGGGCAAAATTGAGTGGAAAATGGTTCTAACCCAAATTTTAGAGCAATCGTAGCAAAATCCAAAAATTTAAAGTGTCAAATTTCAGTGTGTAGTGCACGTTCTTAGCACGACACGCCTCGTGTTACTTTTGTCTAGTTTTTGTGTTCTGGTCCAAGGACTTTGGGTCGTGGACCTGAGCCTTCCCATATGTGAAAATACCTATACTTAGCCATATATTTCCTTCATATCATACAAGACATTCTCCAACACTCACTCAAGCACTTAGGCTTATATTTTTCTCAAATTTCAAGTTCCAAAATCCTCTCCGGATCTTAAGAAATTCAACCAAGCTTCAAGTCTCCATCTCCAATCTTCATTAAGTTCATCTCCAATGCTTACGTATATGGGTTTCTATCATGGGTTCCTTTCACACATGATGCCCAAGCTTCCTTTACTTACAAATTGCATGATTTAAGGTTGATTTACTCATGGGTCTTAAGTATTATGAAATTTACTGTACACTATGTTGGGGTTTCATGCAATTATGGTTGTTTTTACATGTTTTGAGCCATGAATCTAAGATCCATTGTGACATTGATGAAGGGTTTTGATGTATATTACTTGAGGGTGTTATCAAGTATTTATTGATGGTTTTACATTGAATATAGTAGCATAATTTCACTCTTGAATTGCATGGTTTACAGTAGCATTGCACACCCGACAAGTGTTTGATAAAATGACTCTTTAAGGATTCTTTAAGGTTTGATGATCTATTAGTTAAGTTATGATTCAAGTGACTCTATGAAGGTTATGAGGTTTTAAAAGATGTGTTTAAATCATGAAAATATTGATGATGTTGTAGGGTCAGATGAAGCCCCTTTTTAAAGATTGTATCCCTATATGAGCCTTTGATTTTGGTGTTAATGAAAGGGTAATGTTGATGATGACCCATTCTTATGATTGAAGTTAGGATCACCATTTGATGTCAATGATGTTGAGAGCTACTCGTGCCATGTCTTAATGTTTATTGCAAGTGCTATATGATTATATTATATATTCGTGGGATTAGACTTAGCACCGAGTGGACTAGAGGTGAGTCTCCAAGTCCTAGAACTACATTACACTGTAGGTGATGGGACAGAGGTGAGTCCCCAAATCTCGAAGAGGCGAGTACCCTAAATATAAGGGTTAGGCGAGTACCTAAGTCCGGGTATGAGGCAAGTACCCGAGTCGAAGAACTAGAGGCGAGTACCTGATTCACATAAGGCTTAGTGAATCCACTTAGATATTAGGAGTTTCACCTTGGCAAGTAACTTTCCCCTTTCCTCCGATGTGGGGTTGACATCGGGATTCTGAGTTGTAGTTCGCTTGGTCTTATTTTATGTCGGTTGAGGTTTCTTCCCACACTATGTATTATGAACTATACAAGTTGATTTGGATTGTAAGCATGGATTTACTTCAAACGTCATTCATTCATGTTATATTCTTAGTATGTTTTTCATTACTTATGATTATGCATTTTGCTTATGATGCCTATCTCTTGTTGCATTGCATCCCACATACTTAAAACATTCAAACGTACTAACAGATACTCTATACCTACATGGTGTCTCCATGTAGGAATCGGTACACTGCTTGATCATTCTCCTCCTCCACATGGCTAGTATGATTGTCTCTCAACCGTGTTGGTGATTCCTCCTTTGTCGTGTCCACCGCTGTTATCTATATAGTAGAGGTGTTCTTGGACATGTTATGTATCTATGCTATGAGCCTTGACTCTCTTGTTTCATGAAGTTATTATATGGAAGTTTACCCTTAGTCTCAATTCCCTTGTTTATGCTTATCTCTCATTGTCATTTTAATTGCTTCCGCGACCAAAGATGTGTAATGATATGCTATGAGGCTTGTTTGGGATTCCTTCGGGTTCCCCATTCGTCGATCATGTCTAGGCCGTAGGCTTAGATCATGACATCCTTAGTCTCCCTCTTAGTAGTAGCATGATCTAGAATATCAAAAGAGCATTCGTTAGGGGGGAAAGCCTTATCTTTACATCTAAAGCACGACGTAGATCATGAAGAGGTGAAACATTTCCTAAAATGGCTCATAGCCTCCTATTCATTGTTATGACGCACTTCACAACCATGAGTAAGACTCTACTTGATGTAGTATGTTGGATTTCCAAGGACTATTAATAACTTTGCTCTATGATACTAAGCTTGTCTGGCCCAAGCCTAGGGCTTAGACGTGACACAACCAATGAGAATTCCGAAGACAACCTAAACAAGCCTCTTAGAATATCATGTACACATCCTTGGTTGTAGAAGCAAAATAGAACAATAACATGAGTAAATTATTCAAAAGGGAAATGGCACTAGGGGGACTCTTTTATAATCATAAAACATAAAAAAAGTTGAGCTCATAAGCATATACAAACATAATATACAACAACACTTCTATTTAAGAATATAGTGGGGGCCAAGACACTTCCCGAGCTCACCCTCATGATAATAAGTGTTCAACATAAAGAAGAAGTATCAACATAACATGAGAAATATAGATGTTGTCCTCAAAGTTGAGGACTCACCAAAGCTTTCTTCAAAGAATCGAACTAGCCACGTGGAGGAGGATGATCGATAGAAGCTCTGGTCCCTACATAGTAATATCATGCTGGCATAGAGTACTGTCTGTGAGTACCTGGAATGTACTAAGTATATGGGGTGCAATGCAATGAAGTCATAAACCATATATTCAAAATGCATAATATAGACAATGGATATAATCTCAATATGACATGTATAACCAATGCTTGTATAAAACATGCATCTAAAACATTCAACTTGCATAATATATCATACATATGTGGGAGGAGACCTTAACTGACATAGACCAAATGAGTTACTATTTGGTAGCCAAGGCATGACACCCTCTCGGCAAGGTGATCGAGGCATTATACCCTCTCAACAAGGTGTGGTCTACTTGCCAAGGTAAACTAAACATGACCTCATATGAGGGGAAAACATGAATTAGATAGATCCACTAATAAAGAACATTTAGGGAAATAATATAATCATATGGTGGCATATAATTTAAAGACTAAAGATTTTATATAAGGACCCCTTGAGTCAGGTCCCCACCTTAGGCCTCAATTGGTGCTAAGTCTAATCCCATGGAATACTTAAAATAATCGTAACTTTAATCATAACATGAACAACTTGTAAGAAACATGATAACATGATATGAGTAGTTCATTTACATGCTTGACCTCTATTAGTGAGCTTACTTGAACTTGAACATGAGGGTAAAATAGTAATCATGCTTGATCCCTAAACTTGATATGAATAGCTCATAGGAGGATAAAATCTTGAGATAGGGCTCAACTCGTCAGTTGTAACATCACAGATACTTTTCATGAATTAAATACATGCTTGGGAGCCCATAACTATCCCAAAACACTTGACATTTAAAATTATGCATTAGTTCATCAATGGCTTAAGAATTTTTGTCATGTAATTTTATCAAACACATGGTGGGTACATGGACACTTGCTTAAAATCATGCAATTTATGGAGTAATGACACAAGAGAGTAAAATCAACCATTTTAGAATCATGCAACTAAACCCACCAATAATAGTAGTAAAAACCCTTAGTTTGGGTATTTTGAAATCCATCTCAAAAGTTCATAATAGTTCATAGTTTCATATCTCAAATCATGCATAGTCTCAATAGACATAATGAACTCTTGGAATAAACTTAAAATTGATATTCACGTATAGTCAGTCAATACTTGATAAAACCCAAGATTTCTTAAATTTATAAAACATAATAATAGATACCCATGAAGATTTAAACCTTGAAATCATGAAATTTTATAAAAAGAGAGAGTTGGGCTCCATGAATGAAAGGAACCATGGATGAAGACCCACTTACCTCAAACCTTGAATCTCTTAGAGTAAACTTGAAGGAGACTTGAAGCTTGGATTGGGTTCTTGAAGTCCAAAGTTCTTAAGATCCTTCAATTTGAATAGGGATTTTGATAAAGTCTTGGAGAGGTTTTAGAGAGGGTTTTGTGAGTTATAGAGTTGGGAAATGGCCAGGTATGGATGATTTCACGTTTAAATGGGTGTTGGATTATCACCCCAATGCCTTTCGATGGATATGAAAAATAAGGAAAAAATTACACTGGTCCTATTCCAGTTCGTGAAGCGAACCAAATGCGAAGGAAAATGTTGTGCTAGTTCGCGCCCAGGCCGCGTCATGCCTGGGGTGCGGTTGCACACTAGAAATTGATTTATTAGTGAAAATTATCTTTTGTTATGAGTCTTCTAAAATCTGGGTTTTACTCATTTCCCGCTCAATTTTTCCCCCCGATGAAGAATATAAAGTTGAATTTCTGAATTCATATACGGATTTTGAGATAATAGGGAAATATGATAATGGGGTTGTAGCACATGGGGGGTATTTCACAAGACATTCCTTTCAACTAATTCTTAACTTATATTTGCAAAATGGATACACATTCAAATAGTGGCAACACATACTATTTATGATCATCGCATATCTAAGCTCAATACTCACATAATCAACCCAATATGCATCAAACCTATTCATGGATTGATTCTTCAAGAGAAGGATGAATCAGTGAGTTAGTAGATACTCCTTGTCCATGGAACCATCCGAATCAAAGATATGAAGTATTGATACTCAGATTGCTAAAGACTAAAGACACAATAAACACATTTGAATGGTTTTTCATGTATGCATGGAGTTTGCCACAAATTTCAAGGACATCATTCACAAGTATTCATCCACCAAAAACAAAAAGAAAACCACTATCTATTACACCCAAAATAAAAAAATATTTACAAACCAAAAGTAAAGTATTGATTTAATTACAGCTCAACAAAAACCAATTATCCAGCAAAAACCAATAGTCCCAACTTAATAGGCAACATGAATGCTCACCCCCTCCTAAAAAGAAACATTGCCCTCAATATAGAACCATTTTGGTCATTGGTATCTTTAAAAAGGATGAAACTAAGGAACTATAATAATAAAATACAAAACGAAGGAGTGATTCAAAGAATTCCCTCTATTCACTCCGCATTGCGTTAACGTTGGGACTAAAGAGAGCTCAAATATGTCGGATTACCCCGCTCATAGACCTCTACTGGGATGGTTCTCATAGGACTACTACAGAGATGAGTCTATGTGTCCTAGTGAACTTTATTTCCCTAATTGCCTTGTTTTGTTCCCTCTAGGCTTCAAATTGGTAATACAAGGTCTTCTCTCTAGCCTTCTATACCTTTAATTTGTGAGAATCCTCCATGGCCTCATGCTTGTTCTTGAAAACATTACCCTTCACCTTCATGTGCATGTGAGCGTATATGTTTTGGCTTGAATTGAATAGGGAGATTTTGTTTTTGGGTGACCATGTGAGGCTATAGGCCACCACTCCCACTCGCTCAAGAATCTTAAATGGGATAATAAATGTAGGGCTGAGATTACCCATCTTCTTCCCAAATCGCATCCCACCATTCATCATTGATGGCCTTAACTATACCTGACCTATCCAACAAAGCTAACCAAGGGGTAGAAAATAATGGGAGGAAATGAAACTCAATAAAAATTCTGGAAAATGGGGTCATTTTCCTGGCCAAAGAAGTTCGGTGGACCACCAAACACATTTGGTGTTCAAAATGACCATTGCCATCGCAGCAGCAATTAGAGTCCAAGAGTACCATCATATTTGGCAATAGATGTAAGCAATAGATTCATGGATCAATTAGACCATCAGCAAATGTAATAGACATAAGACTAATGCATGCTAAATAAGGACGATTTGTATGATCTTTCGGCGCATCACTGAGTCAACTGTCAACTTCGGCTGTCATATTGACTCTTGCCCATTTTGTTTGGTTGTGCAAATTTCCCCTAATCCTTAGATTTGCATGGCTCAAACAATAAAATAGGGGAAATTCAGCAACACATGCCTAACCTCACATTATCAAGCACTTTGTACATATTAATTTTTACCTAGATGTTAAACCAAGGATATGATCTCAACCAAATCACGACTTACTCTTAAGAATGACATCACCCAATCTATCATTAGGAAAGTTCAATCCACTTATCCAAGATTGCAAGTTACTCAGACTTCAACCTTTTCCACAAATCAAACAAGGCCATACACATGCATTCCAATAAGGCACCGAGTAACCCAAATAGCTAAGCACAACATGACCTCATATAAAAGAGAAGCATTTTATTTGATGTTCAGACATAGAATCATCCTGCATGCTCTTACAAAGTCAATAAAGTCACTTAAACTCGAAATGCACTAAATGCCCAACATTCACAGATCTTAAAGTACAAATATTAAACACACAAACAGGATTTTCAAATGAGACATAATGCTACACAAGGGTCCTATTGGTACCAACTTCAATACTAGCAATCAAACAAGGTGGGGAATGAATGAAATCTGAGTGCATTTAAAGAGTGAAGTAGGAGAGATAGTTCAACCTCGGTGATATTAAGTGCTACTACTGAACACATTCAACGATCCATTGATTTTGTTAAAAACTGCCTTTACTTACAGTATTTAAAGCTTGTCTAACGCACCAAAGGGTGGAGAAACTATGTATCGCAAAACCAACTCAACAGTTAAGCTAGTTATAATGTTGACTTCCCAAATCTGTAGTATATAAGGGTAATTAGGCATCCTAGAATGCAATCAAAATTGAAGTCTCCATTTCATCTCGACGATACACCAAAATACAATGGAGACTGCCAAAATTGACAACAACCAAGGGGCTATTTGCTAACCCAAAGGGCAGATAAATTAGTAATTGCCATTTTGTTTTGGCAATGCACCAAGTTAAACTTTGCACTGTTGAATTTAACAACTCCAGGGTCACTAGCTAACCCAAGAAGTGGTCAAAATCTGGGTCGCCGAATTCATTTAGAGATTCACCGAGCATTACATATTGTCACTCTTTTACTTCCATCATCACAATTCAACATAGACACCTGCAACCATTCAACACACATTATTTCATATCTACTAACTCCTGGGTTACCTCCCAAGAAGTGCATGAGTTGCGACACGATGGTATCCATTACAAGTCAAGCCCCATCTACAGACATGACACCAACCACCCAAACACTCGGTGGTTTGCCATAGTAATTTTACAATCTTTGCCCATTTGTTTTGAATCTTTCCAATTTTAGGTTTTCAATTTCAATCACACCATTTGCAAGTACTTATGTGACCTAGAAAGGTCTTGGCTATTTCGACTTAAGCTTCTCAAGAAACAATTGCATCCTCAAGTTATACAACATAACCGGGTCTCCCACTGCAAATTCTCTCTTTTAAAATCTTCAAGTCATGCCACCTCTTCATCTTATCTTTAAATAATTGACTTTGGATTTGTTTGATCTTAATTCAAATATGTAAGTGTGTAATTTTGTCTTCTCTATTCATAATCTCTTTATCTACACAAAAGTATGAGTAGCTAAATCCACAACTAGGGTTGTGGGAACCATGAAGAACTAACAAAGTAAAATTGGATAATTCACAATTCTTGGAAGGTGTACATGCATGTATTAATTAACTCTCTTCATTTTTTATGTTTTCTGATGGTGGCCAACATTGAAACCCGCCTAGTTTTACTGACTGGATCAAGGTAGTAATGAATAGGAAAATAGATTAATTAACAAGATTCGATTGATGTGTTCTCATCTTATTAACCAAATTGGGCCAATGGGAGGTTCTAGTGGGACTTACTAGAGTAACGCACACTATGGAGATGGGCCAACCCGCATAGTGAAATTTTCCTCTCACTAATGACCAAAGGGCTTGGTGAACTTAAATTACTGTCCTGCATGCTATACACTAGACAAAACATAGGTTATCCGGGGATACTGAGTTGGGAAACATGGGGAACACAATAACCTAACTTCTCTCTATTATTGATTTTTCTTTCATGATAGTTAGTTTATTTTTCTTATTGATTATTACAAGTCCTCTCCCTTTAGGGATTTAAGTTGGTTAACTACTCGGATTGCATTTTACTGAATTTGTCTTGAGTCTATGTATTCCCTATGGGTTCAACCCTAACCTTGGTTAGGTTCTAGTTCTCGATAGTGACTACTTTATCTTCTAACAAGGAGGTGTAACTTGGGCGACATCATGATCTTGTCACCATTGATGGAGAATAGGGCTAGAACTAGAAAACTCACTAGTGATTCGAGTGTTAATCCTTAGTTCCCTTTATTTTACTTTTCTTTTTCTTTTTGTTTTTTGTAGGATGTACGAGTTGTGTAGCCCAACAACCGAAGTCAAGGCACGCCCTTAACTCTATTTGGTCCTGAGATCTACAGAACTACAAGAAGACTGGCACAAGATTATGCCAATAACGCAACTAATGCAACCCTGAGTAAGACCAATAATGAAGAATATTGGAATGAGAAGAAAACTCCTTTGAAGTACATTCCACAGCCTTAGAAGTTCTATGCCATTGATAATTATCTTCAGTCTCAAATCTGTATAGATACTTCCATTATAAGTGGTAATGAGAATTACGGTGATAGTTACATTTATGTTTATAGGGCTATTTGTAGTGGTGAAAGTGGAAATAGTAATGAAAATGAGGGTTCCAGTACACAAACTCGCACAAAGGGCAGTGAGTTAACTATAAGAGAAAGTTCTAATGATCCCGAGGTAACTCAAAAATACAAGCATTTGTGGGTTCAATGCGAAAATTGTCATGGATTAAATTATAAGAAATTTTTGAAATCCAAAATGAATATTTGTGAACAATGTGGATATCATTTGAAAATGAGTAGTTCGGATAGAATTGAACTTTTGATCGATCCGGGTACTTGGGATCCTATGGATGAAGACATGGTCTCTCTAGATCCCATTGAATTTCATTCAGAGGAGGAGCCTTATAAAGATCGTATTGATTCTTATCAAATAAATACAGGATTAACCGAGGCTGTTCAAACAGGCATAGGCCAACTAAATGACATTCCCGTAGCAATTGGGGTTATGGATTTTCAGTTTATGGGGGATGTGATATAGTAGTTGGACATACAACATAGGCTTCAACAAATCAAAATAAGTTCTCCAAATCCGACTCTTCCAAATTATTAGGCCAGACAGGGACCCCGGAAGGTATCGGATAGTTTTTCAAAACATAAGGATACAGAGAGTTCACATCTTCACGCCACTTGACTGACAGGAGGCTAGCTGGGATTGTGTCCTGTCGAGCCGATCGAACAACGTAAGGAGTCTAAGGTTAGACTTTGAGCTTTTCATCATTGCTTTAAGAATTCCTATCCATCTTTTTGATTCTGCATCTTATCGAAGCCGGACGGTGGGGTAAGTCCAAGAATCTTCCAAGAAGGGCCTTTTTGAGAACAGGCGGAGTAGGGAATGAATAATTTTAGAAAATAATTACATTTCCTCAAAAGAGATCCCCAATTGGTAGAAAAAAAGCCAGAACCCCTTAGGGTTATCCTGCACTTGGAAGAAGAAGTAGGAAAAGGAATAAATATAGTGAGAATTTTCTTCTTCGTTGCCATAGCGTAGTAAATAGGAGAGAAAATTGAGACAGGGGCGCCTCGTTCAGTCGCATAGTGGAATGAAAAAGTTACATAGTTGCATTCTTAAGTTGAGCATCCTTCACGCAGGGTCTTAGTCTTAGATATTGAGTTTGACAGGGTAGAAAGTCAGAAGCCAATTTTGGGTGAGAGACGTAATGATAGAGCTTAGGCGTTCAGGATGTTAAATAGAGAACCTGGACTTTGGGTGGTTGGGAACAAGCAAGTCCTTTCCTCCATTCATGATACCCACCCGGGCATGACTCACTCAACCAAAGATCAGGGGCATAGCTGTACATTTTGTAATGGCAAAGTCGAATTAGGGCTTTAAAGATGATATTTAGTTAGCCCAATCAGTATAGGTTGATCTCCACGGCTGTGGATGTGACTGGAGCTATTATGTTGCCACCACTTCTAAAAGACATAAAGTTCATAGTGTCTGTTGGGTTACTTTAGATATAGTAGAACTGTGATTAGTGGGCTTACCATAAGAGGATCCATATAGTAACTTGCACAATATGTCATTCGTTTGTACAAGTGTGATAGGAACATAGAATCTGTGTATGGATGTTGTGGGACTTCATGTCTATCCATTGTCTCTTATGGGCAATGTTGCGTTGTGGCTATCTGAGCTCCCATAGAGTTCAATCACCAGTTGGGCAGACTTGCAGAATGTGTTTTTGGAGAGGTACTTCCCTAGATCAAAAAAGCTCATGTTAAAGGACTAGATCAACAACTTCAAGCAACTTACTGGTGATTCGATAAGCACAACTTGGGAGTGGTTTACAAAATGTCTAAGAAACATCCCTAACCACAAGATAGTTGATGATGCCTTAGTGGAGATTTTCTGATAATGCCTTGGTGGAGATTTTCTGCCATTCCCTTACTGAGAAAAGCAGGCCTATGCAGAACGTATAGAGCAAGTGGTCAAGACAAATCATGCATGGCGACAGCGGGATAGAGCTTTCACAAAGAGGTCATATACTAGTAGTGTGGGGTTATAGCAAGCTAAAATTAATGAAGAAATTATGCAGTAGCTTGCTCAGATTTTGCACGAGCATAAATGTGATAATAAACCAAAACCAAGAACAAATGAATATGGTGGTTCACCAACCCCCATGTGCATATATGTATGAGGAGCCATATTATGAGAAGGATGCATATTTTGTGAGTGATCAGACTGGGGTTTTCGAACCAATTCCCAAAGGTCTAATCAGGTCTATTAGTGCCAAGGTCAATGAAACCAAGGTTAGAACTTTGTAGAGATAGAGCTTACAAGGACCAATGCCCAAAGGTCTAATCAGATCTATTGGCGCCAAGGTCAATGAAACCAAGGTTAGAACTTTGCAGAACTTTGCAGAGATAGAGCTTACAAGGACAACCGTGGAGAAAAGGTCCTTATGTTCAATGAAACTAAGGTTAGAACTTTGCAGAGATAGAGCTTACAAGGACACCGTGGAGAAAAGGTTCTTTTATTCACGCCAAGGTCAATGAAACCAAGGTTAGAACTTTGTAGAGATAGAGCTTACAAGGACAACCGTGGAGAAAAGGTCCTTATGTTCAGGACAACCGTGGAGAAAAGGTCCTTATGTTCAATGAAACCAAGATTAGAACTTTGCAGACATAGAGCTTACAAGGACAACCGTGGAGAAAAGGTCCTTAAGTTCACGCCAAGGTTAATGAAACCAAGGTTATAACTTTGCAGAGATAGAGCTTACAAGGACAACCGTGGAGAAAAGGTTCTTATCTTCCATCACACAATCGGGATGCAAGTACAAGAAATTCCAAAATTTAGAAGATGTTTGATCTCCAGTTGAAGAAGGTTGAGACACAAGATAAGACCCTATGGAGATGAAAATAGAGATCTCTAGTATCAATCAAAAGATAGAGTCTCATTTTGTGGCTATTAAACAACTTGAAAAACACTTAGGTCAAGTGTCAACTCAGTTAATTAGTATCAGAAGGATACACTACCTAGTATATAGTGTGAAATCTAAAAACTGAAGGGTAGTGTATGGCAGTTACAACTCAAGGTGGAAAGAGCACAATTGACCCTCCTATGCCAATGGATGTAGAGGATGTTCGTGAAGAGATGGTTGCAACAGAGGATGCGGATGAAGGAGATAATTGTGGAAAGGATGGTGCAAGTGAAGCAGCTAAAGCACACAGAAGTTTAAGCCCATCACAAGTATTTTTTTCTGAAATTTTGCTAAGCTTGAGGATTCTATGAAACCATGATGTACAAGCCATAGAACCATCTAAGACACGTAATCGGGGTTTCATAAGGTCAAGCATTGTAAAATCTTTATGTAACACCCCAAATGCTATGTGTACTAGTCCTATTCATACGAAACATGATTTGGTTTGGTCAAATTAGAACCCGTTTAATTAGAGGGCGATATGTACGTCTAACACTTAACAGGGTCAAGTGTACATATGTTTTAAGTCAAACTGAGGAGATCACAACCTTAAATAAAGTGAGAGAAGTGAGATGGGAAGCTAGTAGTTGAGTCACATACTTGCTTAGCTTAAATTTGCTAGCTAGATGGAGATGAGGCCCGGCGCTGGATCTATCCAAGTTCGATAATGATTAAAATCTGTGTTTAGGGTGTAACTTTAGCCGATATTTTAATATCATCATTGGACAATATTTATAGCCCAAGATGAATAATACAATGTCCCAAGTACATTCACCATTCACTTGATGGTTTGGGCCCAAACTAAGTAAAGATAAAGGGGAAAAGTGGGCAGCTAAGGCCCAACAAATTATGACTCATTTAGGCCCAAGTGCAAATGCCAAGCTACTAGATCACCACCTTGATAATATAAGGTTTAAAATATATAAGAAATTCTTCCAAACTTGACCCTTTAGAAGGGATTAAAAGAAGCACCTTTAAGACATTTCAACTTGAAAAAAAAATAAGAGTTTTCAAAGCTCTCTCTACTCTTTCTCAACCTTGTAACAAAGCCACAAGAGATTTTTTTGGGTTCTTGGAGAAGCCCTACAACTTGAAGGTAATGGTAAGTAAAGATACCTATGTGTTTATTACGGTTCTCTTATGAAAAACAAGAGGCTAGGCTGGTTATACAAGTGCTAAAATATTTGACAGCATGTGTTCCACAGATTGTCGTACACTTTTCTTGTTTATTTGGAAGTTTTTCTCTTCTTGGTTGGATTATTATGAAGGGAGGTTGCTGTTCTTAATGAGATTTAGTTCTGTAATCATGTAGAAAGGTCTCTTTACTATTTTGTTCTACATAAACAGCCGAGTCTTAGTGTGTTATCCTAAATGTATTGTTAGTAGAAATTGTGGGCTAATTGATTGAGAACTATAGTCTCACATTTTCCACTTATTTGTAGAACTCTTTTTGAATGGTTTTAGGACTGCTCTTATGTGTAAATATGTTGGAAAAGTTTGGTTAATGTTCGGACAGGTTTAGGATTATTGACGTTGAAATATAGCTAAGGGACATAACGTTACGTTGCCTATTTGTATGTGTGTATAATTGTTATGTATTGTGGTTTGTGGGCTGTTGTGAGACTTTTATGGCACTAAAACAAGCTGCACATGATATGTGTATAAGAATGAGCATTAGAAAAGTACGATTAGAGGCAGAAAGGTTGAATGAATACTCTCGGATTTATAATTACAAGTTTGCTACCTGTGTGTTGTTTTTTTTATGAGATTGGACTTACAAGATGTGTTTATTAGCTGTTAATACTAGTTTTATTACCTACTATATTATAGATAAGTATTTCAAGGAAAAGGAGGCTACTTTAAGGTAATAACGAGGTCATACAATGAAGTATGTAAGGCTACACGATTTCATATGACATTGGCATGAAATCTGGGTTCTTTCTTGGTACATAAAAGCACTTACCAACTCCACCATAACAAACAACCATGTATCCACTCTTTCACATGGTCATTTTCTTCCAAACATAGATATTTGCAAATCTACATACCTACTTAGATATCAAGATACACGAGTTCTTTCTACTAAACAAGGATCATTCGTTGTTTCATCTCCTACGTATTTCATTATTTGTGTCACCTACTCTTTTCATTGTGGAATTGTCTTGTATAGTTCTTTACATGTCACATGCCATATCTATGGTCCTGTAGCTCCAATGTCATGACCACCCAAAAGAATCATCTCAAAAGTAGTTGAAGGATATAATAAGTTGCTTGTTGATGGGTGGTAGCTTAGGGGTTGAAGAATCACTTAGCATGGGTTGATCCCATTACAGGGGGTATCACAGGGGTAAAAGGAGAGCCTAACATGGGTCGATCTCGATAATGATTTACTACTGATTAGCTGATCATTTGTATCACATGTTGTGCACAGATTATACAGTAAAGAAAGGTAAAGTAAAAAAAAGGACATAAAGTACATGATTCAACAATATGACTAAAGGTTTACTCTTATCTTTATAGCGATGCATGGTTTCATTTGAGTTCTTATTTCAGGTATAGCTTCTGTATTACATATTCAATACATTATCTCGTACTGACGTCCCTTACGGGAGACCTACATTTTATATTGTAAATACTAGTACTAGTAGATCTCCCCAGTAGGAGTAAAAGATATCAAGCTGCTGCTGCTAAGCTCCAAGTTGCTTTGGGGCTTTGTGTGTCTATAGCTTATATTTTTGTATTCTATAGTTAGTCATGAGGTGGGGCTTATCCCGACCTTTATCAAATGTTGTTCCTTATCTAGAGGCTTTGTAGATAATGTAAAGTAAACTGTGATCATGTCTCGTACTTTATACGTTATGGCTCTAACGGCTTAGTCATATGCATTTCCTTTTGGCTTGTTATTATTGTTTACTTTCTTGAATGGATGTTTATGGAAACCTCTTATAACATTCATAGAAAGTATATGGTTACATGTTGTTTCTCACGAGCCTTATCGGCAACGGGTGCCAGTCTGCCTTAATGGAACTTTGGGGCATGACAAAAGTGGTATCAGAATACGTAGTCCTAGGGAGTTTATAAAGCCATGTCTATGTAGAATCTTGTTTATAGATGTGTTGTGCACCATGTTTATAAGAAGGAGGCTACGTGGCATTTAGGAGTTGTAATTTTATTTTCATTCTTTAGATCATGCCATAGAGCCAAGTGTAATAGATGGATTCTATCTAACCTCTAAATTGTTTTGTACAACAAGTATGCCAGAAACCAGGAAAAACAAAGGCAAAGGTAAGAAAGTAGAAGTGGTAGTTGGTATACCAAGTCAGGTGAGACAATAAAATAAGACTCACGATGAGTGTCTATCGCAGATATCTCCAACTCCTCCAGCTCCTGATAAAATAGGAAGTAGTGAAATTCCTTCAGAATCACCTATCGATGCTACCATGCAGGCTTTGAGAAATTCAGTCCAACTATTGACTTGTATCGTTGCTGGCCAAGGTCAAAGACAAGAAAGCCCAGATATGGGTGCAAGTGGTGCGAATAGGGCAGCTAGCACAAAGATATGTGACTTCCTTAGTTTGGACCCTTTATTCTTCATCTCGGTCAGATCTTAATAAAGATCCACAAGACTTTATTGATCAGATCAAATGCTCTTTAGATGTTATGCGTGTGAGTGTATAGAATCTATTGAGTTAGCAGCATAAAGATTGAAGCGTGTGGCTATATTATGGTATGAAGCTTGGAAGCAATTCAAGGATATAAGTGGACCTCCAACTTCCTGGAAGGAGTTCAAAGAGGCATTTCTTAACCATTACTTGCCATTATAGATCCTAGAGGCCCATGTCGATCAGTTCTTGAATCTCTACTAAGGGAATATGAGCATGAGGGAGTATAGCCTTCAATTTAATTCCCTGGATAGGTATTCTCCTAATGTAGTTACTACTATGGCAGATAGAGTTCATCGATATGTGAATAGGTTGGATTCATATTTCATTAGAGACTATACCATTCCTTCCCTAAATAAAGACATGGATATAGTGAAGATGCAAGCTTTTGCACAGATACTAGAGGATTAAAGGCAAAGGAGAATGACTCAAGAGTTAGAAAGGGGGCTGTCTAAGAGGGCCAGATCTACGGGGCAGTCATTCCATCCCAAGGTGATCTTAGGCCTCGATTTCTAATAGACCACCTAGACCATCATCCTCCTACTCTACAGCTAGTGCTCCACCACAACTCCAAGGGTCTAGAAGTAATTAGTTTGGTCAAAAAAGTGAGGGACAAGGTGCACGAACAACGGGATATTTGGTAACCCAGCAAATGACTACTACATAGCCTTGCAAACAATGTGGGAGAAGTCATCTATGTAAATGTTGTGTTAGGAAAAATGTTTGTTATTAGTGTGGTACGCTAGGGCATATAATGAGATAATACCCAAGGAGACTTATGGGTGTTATAGAACAATCTACTAGGTCAGCTGTTGCATCATAATCATCATTTCCTCCATTAGATAGGGGTCAACAATAGGTACTGGTCGTAGTAGAGGTGGTAGAGGGGTAGCTAGCTCTATCGGAGTCCCGAATTAGACTTGTGCTCTTCGGAGCCGGCAAAATATGGAAGCTTCACCCGATGTGGTCATAGGTATATTTCTCATCTTTTCACATAATATATATGCATTAATTGACCTAGGTTCTACACTATCACAAATCACTCCACTATTTGCTTGGAAGCTTAAGAGAAACCCAAATTAGTGAACAAACTATTTGAAGTGTCTACACCAAGCGGTGAATCTATTATGGCTTGAAGGGTTTATTATGACTATGTAGTAACTGTTTGTGACCATGATACATTTTCTGACCTTATTGAGCTAGAAATGGTGGAATTTGATATTATAATGGGTATGGATTGGTTAGCTTCTTGCTATGCCACCATAGATTGTTGAACTAAAAAAGTATACTTCCACTTTCTAAACGAGGCAGTTCTTGAATTAGAAGGAAATATTTGGGCACCAATGGGTATGTTTATCTCTTATTTAAGGAAAGAAAGATGATATCCAAAAGATATATATGTCATCTAGTAAGAGTGAGGCATGTGGAGGCAGAATCACCAACTTTTCGATCAGTTCTAGTAGTGAAAGAATTTATTGATGTGTTCTCTGAAGATCTTCAAGGTTTACCTCCAGAACGAGAAATAGATTTTGGTATTGACTTACTTCTAGGCACTCAACAAATTTCCATTGCTCCATATAGAATGGCCCCGGCAGAATTACATGAATTAAAACAACAGTTAAAGGATTTATTGGAGAAAGGTTTAATAAGACCTAGTGTGTCGCCATGAGGTGCACCAGTGCTATTTGTACATAAAAAGGATTGTATATTGAGAATGTGCATCAACTATCGACAATTGAATAGGGTGACAATTAAGAACAAATAACCCCTACTAAGATTGATGATTTATTTGATCAATTACAGGGTGCCAAATTCTTTTTAAAAAATTTATTTGAGATCAAGTTATCAGCAAGTGAGGGTGAAGGAGAAAGATATACTAAAATTGCTTTCTGGACACGCTATGGTCACTTTGAATTTCTTGTTATGTCATTTGGGCTAACAAATGCACCAACAGTTTTGATGGACTTGATGAACAAGGTATTCAAGCCATTCTTGAATGTATTCGTGATAGTATATATAGATGATATTTTGGTGTATTCGAGATCAGAAGAGGACTATACAAATCACTTACGACAAGTATTACAAGTTCTTCTTGATCGACAATTGTATGCCAAGTTTTCTATATGGGAATTTTAGTTAAAATTAGTGGCATTCTTGGGTCATATTATGTCCGATGAGGGAATACGGGTTGATTCAGAAAGGTAGAGGATGTGAAAGTTTGGCCAAGGCCAACAACAACCACAGAAGTTCAGAGCTTCCTAGGGTTGGCGGGTTATAACAGAAGGTTTGCCAAAGTTTTTTCGTCTATTTTTGCACCTCTAACTAAGTTAAAGAAACAACGTTCCAATGGAATGGTGCATGTAAAAGGAGCTTTCAAGAGTTTAAAAGCAGGCTAACTTCTGCACCTGTGCTAATACTTCCAGAGGGCATTGAGGGATATGCAGTGTATTACGATGCTTCAAGAGTTGGCTTTGGGCGTATATTGACACAGCATGGTAGGGTAATTGTTTATGCCTATAGGCAACTACGACTGCATGAGAAAAACTACCCAATACATGATCTTGAGCTAGCAGCGATTGTGTTTGCTCTATATATATGGCACCACTATTTGTATGGGGTTCACGTTGATATATATATTGATCATAAGAGTTTGTAGTATAATTTTAAGCAGAAAGACCTAAATTTAAGACAATGGAGATGGATAGAGCTAATGAAGGATTATGATGTTGATATACTATACCATCCGAGGAAAGAAAATGTGGTAGTCGATGCTCTGAGTCGTAAGGAAATCATGAATATTTGTGACTAGACCATGAGAAATCAAGGAATGGATAAATATCTATATTATCTAGCCAGTTTGGGAGTTCGCCTTCTTGAAACTCCAAAGGAAGGGGTTGTTGTGCATAATGCTGCAAAGTCTTCATTGGTAATGGAGGTGAAAGAAAAATAGTTCTAGGATCTGTTATACGATGACTTAGGAAAAGATAGGTCAGGGTATAATGAAGGGTTTTGAATTTACACAAAATAGAGTACTTTATTGCTAAAATAGATTATGTGTGCCCTATATTAATGGGCTAAGAAGGAGGATAATCGAAGAAGTTTATCGTTCAAGATATTCCATTCATCCAGGATCAACTAAGATATATCATGATCTGAAGGGAATGTTCTGGTAGGAACACATGAAAAAGGACTTTGCAGAATTTGTGCCTCAATGTTCGAATTGGCAACAAGACAAAGTAGAGAACCAAAAGCCGAGAGGTTATACTCAGTGTAAAGAGCTTGAAACATGGAAGTGGGATATGATCAATATGGATTTTGTTATTGGGTTACTTGCTCATTTCAAAAGTTTGACTACATATGGATAATAGTTGATAGACGACACACTTCTTGCTGGTTAAGAATGATTATATAGCTGAAGAATATGCAGAGTTATACCTCAAAGAGATAGTCCGACTACATGGGGTCCCAATCTCCATTATATGATTAGGGAGCTCAATTCACCGCAATGGAGTGAATGAGTGCAGCAAGGAAAGAAGCCTATAAGCTATGTAAGCTAATATGAGGAGAGCGCTTTCTCCCCGACGGCTTATCGAATGATCGCTTAGTATACGGTTAGGTAGGGAACATTCTATCCTATCTTTTAATATCCCTCACATGACGTTTTCACTTGCACTTTAAGCTACGTCAAAAGGCAAAGAAAATTAGAACTAGACCACGATGGAAAACTCTTGCTTTTGGCCGGAATTCAGTTGTGCTTCTGTGGCGAACACGCTGTGCAGAATTGGGAATCAAGGTTTTCCAATTGCAGAACCTTCGACTTCAAGGAGAGCAAGGACCATAAGTCCGAGTAGCGAAGTAGCTGACACCAAGCACATAGCTAAGCTGGCGGGCTTCTCCCAATTGAAAGGGGGAAAAAGTCAAGTCTAAGCACATATGGCACGAAAAGGAAATAGACAATATCGAAGTCGGGCGTTCCAGTGTCATACTTGTTTTAATTACTTTCTTTCATCCTAGTGGAATGCAATACTGACTTTCACCCTTCTTCACTTTACATTAAAAGCTTAAAGGAGGGATCCCGAGGAAGACCTTTGTGAGGGGTGTCAATGAGCCTTATTAAGACAGGAGTAAGATCCTACGAGATGGGATAAGAAAAACCGAGGTCATTGCGAAATGTAAAATAGATGGAGGCCCTTTATCTAATGGCAATTAATGTTTTTAATTAAACTATTAAACTGAACGAACAACTTTCCTTAAGCGCATAGCAAAATTCGAATCCACTAGCTTAGATGAGTGGCTCTTGGCTTCGTAAACATATCGTAGTTCTTGCTTTTTCACTACCAATGAGTAGGCTGCTTTGGATG
>JAOTQR010077644.1:0-11984 GCA_025774065.1 Solanum ossicruentum | reverse complement strand
TGGATCAAAGATCAATCTTAGAGAAGAAGCTAGCCCCTTGCAATTGGTCAAACAAGTCATCAATCCTTGGAAGAGGACACCTGTTCTTTATAGTGACCCTATTGAGTTGCTGGTAGTCAATTCACATTTTAAGTAACCCATCCTTCTTTTTCAAAAACAACACTGGAGCACCCCAAGGTGATTGACTAGGTCTAATAGATCTCTTTCCAACAAATATTTCAATAATTCCTTTAACTCTTTCAACTCCGACGGGGCCATACGGTAAGGGGGAATAGAGATAGGTTGAGTGTTGGGGAGGAGATCTATACCAAAATCTATCCCCTTTTCAGTAGGGTCGCCGGGAAGGTCCGTGATTTAAAAGCCTTGGATTGCAAGAAATAACTGGGCGAAATTTAAATAGGACCGTGTATGGTCCGCGATGCAGACCTGTCTCAAAGGCTAAATTTACACATGTCCATGATGGATGCTCGTCGCAATACCATCATTGGACAAACACTGGATAACTAAAATTATGAAAATTGAAATTGCTAATTTTTTGCTCTTAAATCGGGGTTAGACCCATTATCCACTCAAAATGACCCTATGATGAAGAATATGAAGTCGCATTTTAGATATCATGCATGGATTTTGAGATATATACAAATTACAATTTTGGGCACTTCCGAGGCATATTTTCGGGCAGTTTTTGGGGTCATTTCAATAAAAAATATTATATAAACATCCTAAACATGCTGGTTCAACAGAAAATAAATATTCACAGTGAAAAATAACACAGACAGGAAAATTGTGGGATCAAAAATTGGGGTAGTGATGGACCATAAGCTACTCAGACTTCATTGAGACACATAACTACCCACACCCTATCGAAAAAGATGTGCATTGTCCCCAATGCACAAAATCAATAAAAATAAAGCATAAAGGGTCAAAAACATACTTGGGCGCCTAAGCACTAGCATCCACCTTAGGTTGCCTCCCGAGCAATACTTGATTTATCGTCGCGCACGAAATAGATAGCTTGAGTACTTAAACATCCTTAAGTTTTTGTGCTCCCTTATCACCAAACTTTGCCTCACTTTAGCTCCTATCAGTATTCTATCACTCTAAAGTATTGACACTTGTTATCATGCCTCTTTGAATCTGATCTGGTGGAATTGGCACAAGTCCAAACTGATGATTAAGCTTTGAATTGCCATAGAGTGTTGGTCAACTTTGATGCTTATCTTAGCAATGTTGGACTTAAGCCCCCTCAAAGTCTCATCTTGTGCGTCCGCTCTTCTTAGAAATTGGTTAAGCATCTCTTCGATTCTAGAGTTCCAGTCTCCTATATCACGCTTATGTGGGGGTATATATATATAATTTTCGTTCATCCTGTCATCCTTGCAACTCCCATTCTTCATATGATGGCTTTCTTGAATGTCGCCTGGCTTTATTAGCTCTTGTGTCTGCTGTATTAGCATCTTCAGATTGGCTTTGTTCTGAGCAAACACACTAAGGATATATGCATTTATTTTTGCTTGGTCAAAACTCATGTCAATAGTGCTTGCATGATCTATTGGATGTCTACTCCCACACATGGTTCAATTTAGCTACGGTGTTTAGTTGCTTAGAAATTTCTGCGAGTGGTTGTTCCATGAATAGACCTCCCAAGAGGGTATCAGAACATGCTTGACTATTAGCATCTAGAGCTCGGTAGAAATTCTCTACTAGGACATTTCCCAAAATTTCGTGGTCTACTGTACTCCTCAAGCATCTATTAAACCGCTCCATGTAGTAAGAATTGAATCACCAGGGAATTGCTTAAAAAGGTGGATCTGGTCTACCATTTTGAGCCTTTTTGGTTTAATAAAGTACCTTGCTAAGAAAGCCCTCTAAGATTCTATCCAACTTGTGATTGATCCCTTTGGAAGCTCAAATATGCATAATGCAGCATTTTTAATAAGAGGGAACGGGAAGACACGAAGTCCCACAGCATCCGTAGACATATTCTGTGTCCCCATTACACTCTTACAAACAAATGCCACATTGTGCAAGTGACTATGCGGATCCTCTGATGGTAAGCCCGAAAATAGCTCATGCTTCTGTAACATCGGAAGAAAACCACTAGAGACCATGAACATTGTGTCTGAAGGTAGTGGTGGCAACAAAATAGCTCTAGTCACATCCATATCCATGGGGTTCAACCTGTATTGATTCCACTGGTAAGCAATAGCGTTGAACTCCTGAGACTATGAAATGTTCTCCAAAGGAGATGGGTTCTCATTCTTATCATCATCATTATTGTTCCTATTCAGGGCTGCATTGTTTGCATTGTTGACATTATCTTGGGCTATTCTTCTTATAGTTCAGTAAATCTCTAGATCAAATAGAGTTAAGGGCTTGCCTTGATTTCGAGTGTTGGGCATATACTACTCATACACCCTGCAAAGAACAAAAACAAAAGTAAAATAAAGGGAACTAAGGATAACACTCGAATCACTAGTGAACTTCCTAAGTCTAATCATATTCCCCGGCAATAATGCCAAAATCTTGTTGTCGCCCAAGTTACACCTTCTTTTTAGAGGATAAAAGCGATCGCTGTCAAGAAATAAAACCTAACCAAGGTTAGGGTCCAACCCATAGCGAATACATAGACTCAAGACTAATTCACCAATATGCAATTTGAGTAGTTAACCCACTCAATTCCCTAAGAAGGAGGGGTTGAAACAATCAATGAGAAAATAAACTATCACAAGAGAAAAATCAATAATAGAGAGCAACTAGGGTATTGTGTTCCCCATGATTCCCTAACTCCATATCCCCGGATAACCTAATTCTTGTCTAGTGTATAGCATGCAGAACGGTTATTTAAATTCACCAAGCCCTTTTTTCAAAGGTGAGAGGCGAATTTCACTATGTGACTTGGCCCACATCCATAGTGTGCATTACCAACCATTACCTATAAGTCCCAGTACAACCTCCCCTTGGCCCAGGTTTGGTTGATTAGGTGAGAACACATCAATCAAATCCTGTTAATTAATCTTTTTTCCAATTCATTACTACCTTGGTCCAATCAGTAACACTAGACAAATTCTAATGATGGCCATTATCATAAAACATGCAAACAAAGAGAGTTAATTAATACATGCATGTACACCTTCCAAGAGTTATGAATTATCCAATTTTACTTTGTTAGTTCTTCATGGTTCCCACATTCCTAGTTGTGGACTTAGATACTCATGCTATGTGTAGATAAAGAGATTATGAATTGGGAAGACATAATTAAATACTTACATAATTGAATTAACAATAAGCAAATCAAAAGTCAATGAAAATCAAAAGCTTAAAGATTGAATTAAAACACAAGTGTTCCCGAAGACTCTCTGACAATTTTCTCTCATAGAATATTAAGTTCTTTCAGAATAATCTAAAACAAAACTAAACTTTTGTGAACTACCGTACTTCTCAAAAATTACCTAAAAATCTATTTATAATAATTAAAAATAAGTGCTAAACAAATTAGGAAAAGTGGTTGACAAACTCCACAAAAGCACTTTACTACTCGTAGTGGCTTCTAAGGCTCATAGTTGGGGTCTCGTAATCAGCTGCTGAAATTTTGAACTTCACCTCTACGACACCCCTTTATGACTCATAGTGTGGTTTACAACCCATAAAGGGAGTTTTATTTGATAACTTTCCTGCAAGTCCACTTCTCTAATCCTCAGGGTACGAAAAGTCTTCTATGACTCATACAATTCTCCACGACTCGTCTGGATTTTCATAGAATTAACTTCAGACTTATACAATTCTCCATGAATTGTCTATATTTTCATAGAATTAATTTTAGAAACTTGGCTCCTCACTAGAATACCTTACGAAACACCTTTAGGACTCGTAGAATGTTGTACGACTCGTATAAGGTCTCACACAATAGCAAAAACCAGCAGCTTTTGCAATTTTTCCCCAAATCATGGCCAACATGTAATCCTACAAATCTAAACACAAAAACAGATAAAAACAACTAAAGTCACATTGAGAACACACAAAATCCTAAGTTTTATGCATCACAAGTGTTGTATTTTGGAAGCATATCATTAAGTATAGTACAAATATTTTTGAACGTTTTCTGTTTCGCTTGAGGGCAATTAGGTCATTACTCAATATCTTTATAAATGGGCTTCCTCTAGTGTTCCACCATTTTATCCCTAATACATCAAGAACTCACTCAAAATCCTCTTAAATGCTTCCCAAATCCTAAGATTCCTAAGGGATTTCATTGGAATTCAAGAGCTCAAGTTAATCCTTCAAGACTCATCAAGTTACTTTCATCTATTACAAGGATTTAAGATATATGGGTCTTCATGCATGGGTTCTTCCCCCATAGAGCTCAACTCTCTCTTTTTATGAAAATTTCATGATTTTAAGGTCTAACAATTTATGAATATTTCCTATTATGCATTATTAACATGATTTAAGTTCGATTCTATTAAGAATTGACTTGATTGTGCATGAATATCTATTCAAGATTATCATATGAATTGGTTTATGACTATTGAAGCTAGGTATGATATGATTTCTTGAAAAACCATGAAAGATTATGAATTTTGGAAATGGATTTCATGCTACCCAAATTGGGGTTTTGCTAATATGTTGGTGGGTTGATTTACATGATTCTCAAATGACTGTGTTTTCTTACACATTCCTTATGCAAATGTATTTTATGATTTTAAGCTTATGTATGTATACACACAATGTTTTTGCTAAAGTTATGAGCCAAGCTTCTTATATTGATGAAGGTCATATGGCAAGATATGTGAATGGTGAATGTTATGAATATTGAAGGGCTAATAAGCATGCTATGTGTTCATGATAATATTGTAAAGTTATGAATGATATGAAGCCTTTTCTTTGATTTTAAGAATCTTTGATTTTGGTGAGCTACTCTATGATGATATTGAACTATTATGAGATTACACATTTTATGAATATGTTTATGATTTGAACATTACTTAGGATTATTGTCCTAGCACTGAGAGAAACTTGGTAAATAACCATAGCCCCTTAATTACATTGTTGTCATAGGTTTGTCATTTACTTGTTGCATGATTAACAAAACATGGTGGGTGTTCCATTAGGTACATGCTAATTAATATCCAAAAAGGATGGTGTTTCCGTAAGGCTTCTATAATATATTAACTGTAAAGGGTAGTGTTCCCATAAAGCTCTTATTGTATATAAATCAAAAAGGGTAGAGTTCCTGTAAGGTAAGCCAAATGGGTGGAGTTCGCGTATGATATTTGTGAGGCACTTTTTGAAAAGGAGAGGTTCCTGTAAAGTGAATATTTGGTTTATCTTGGAAAAGTAGATCACTGTTTTATTCAGCTTGGAGAGAACATCGAGATTTCAAGTAGTAGCCTGCTTGGTGTTATTTGTTGATTATGGTCCGTCCGTATCCACGTATGATATGTTATATGATTTGACTATCTTCCAAGCATGTTTTGACGAAGGTATTGATCATTCATATCATATTGAGCTTATATCCTTTGAATACGATTATGAATCTTGTCTAAATATGGATTATGAATTCTTGTTGCATTGCATGCTGCATACTCAGTATATTCCAAGTATTAACACATACGTTTTACCTGCATGATCTAACCATGTAGGGACCGGAGCTACTATTCATCCTCCTCCACATGGCAAGTTGTTTTGGTCGAAGATTTGCTATTGGTAAGTCCTCCATTTCGGGTAAATAAACCATTTTCTTTCATGCTATATCGACTACTTATTTACGTTTGGATACTTATTTTCGAGGGTGAACCCGAGAGATATCTTGGCCCGTGTTCCACTCTTGTTAGAGGTGTTGTTGGACATATTTTGACGTTAGGAGCTTGACTCCTAGTATGCTTGTTTAATTATGGAAGGTTTCCTTTAGTACCTATCCCATTTGTGTTCATTGAATGTGATGGCATTGTAACGACCTCAAAAAGTGCCTGAATATGTGCCTCGAAATGCCCAAAATTTTGATTTTCATATATCTCAAAATTCATTTGTTATTTTGAAATCCGACTATGTATTCTTATTCTGGGGGTCAAAATTATGGGGAAAAGGGTCTAACCCTAATTTTACAACAACCGAATCAAATTATGAAATTTTCAAGAAAGCTGAAAATAGTATGTAAGGTGCACCATTTCCGCGATGCGCCAGTGTACATTTCTGAGTTTGTTTTATTGTGTTTGGTCCATGATTTTTAAGTCTTTGGCCTAAATATTCCCATATGTGTTTTTCTTATGCTTAGCCTTATTTATACCGTCATATCATCCTAAGCATTCCCCAATACTCATTCAAGCACTTAGATCAATACTTCACCATAAATTCAAGTCCCAAAACTCAAGACCAATCTTAAGGATTTCACTCAAGCTTCAAGTCTCCAGTTTCAATCTTCTTCATGGGTTCTCCAAAGTCAAGGTATGTGGTGTTGATCCATTGGGTCCTTCCACCCATGGTGCCTAAGCCTTTTTTTTTAATTTAAATTGCATGATTTAAAGTTGATTTACAAGTGGGTCTTGTATATTATAAATTTCACTGCACAATGATTTGGGGTTTATGAAAGTATAATTGTTTTAGCATGTTTTCAGCTATAAATCTTGGATCTAATATAAGACTTGAGGAGGGTTTTTTTATATATGTTGCTTGAGGGTGTTGCAAGGTGTTGATTGATGGTTTTACAATGGATTTGCCTGCATGATTTCATCCCTAAATTGTATGGTCTTAAACTACCATTTCACACCAGCCAAGTGTTTGATAAAATTTCCGGATAAGGTTACTTGAGTAATTGAAGGTCCAATCCATATCTTATGAGTAGAATGATGTTATGATGATGAAATGATGTATATATGCATTTCTAGCTCATGTAAAGCACCTAAGGTATTGCAAGTGAATTGTTAGGTCCTCATGTTGTTGTATTCTAGGGAAAATAAGGAGTTCTTTCTTGACGGTTGAAATTTAATGGTTTGATGAGCTAGTTCTATGAAATGCTTTATCTAAAATGCCACTTAATTTGAAAAGGGAGGAGCTCCCGTAAGGAAGACCAGTTAATTTGAAAAGGGACGGGCTTCCGTAAGTAAGGTCCCTTATTTCGAAAAGGGAAGGGCTCCCATAAGAAATGGCACTTAATCAAATAAGAATAGGCTCCCATAAGAAATGTCACTTAATTCGAAAAGGGACAGGCTCCCATAAGGAATGCCACTTAATACGAAAAGGAATGGGCTCCCATAAAGAAGGCCACTTAGTATGAAAAGGGATGGGCTCCCAGTACTCACTCAAGCACTTAGAGCAATACTTCCATCACTTATCTATTATGATCTATGTAATATGATTGATTTGCAAAGCATTGTTTACGTGAGCATTGGTGGTACATGTTATATTATTATTATTATGCTATCTAATGATTATTATTATGAATTTTGATTATGATGCCTATCTGTTGTTGCATTGCATCCCACATACTTAGTACATTCAAGCATACTAACGCATAATCTATGCCTATATAATGATAACATGTAGGAACCAGAGCCCCACTTGAGCATCCCCCTCCTCGTGGCTAGTACGACTTCGCTCTAGCTTGTTGGTGAGTCCTCCATTCTGAGGACATTACATACGATCTCTTTCTATGAATTAAGACTTTCTCCCTTTTGGTTATGTTTTGACTATGAGGATGAGCCCAGTTCCTTTGTCTTAGCCCCTGCTCTTATCTTTATGTGGTAGAGGTGTTGTTGGACATATGGTGTATCTATACTATGAGCTTTGACTCTATTGACTCTTGTTGCTTATGATATGAAGGATGTTCCCTTAGTCCCATTTTACCATATTTATGCTTATCATTTATTATCATTTTAAATTGCTTCCACGACCAAGGATGTGTAGTGATATGCAATAAGGCTTGCTCGGGGTTCTTTTGGGTTCCCATTTATCAGTCATGTCTATGGCCTAGGTTTAGGTCATGAAAAACTTGGTATCAAAGCACTAGGTTGATAGATCCTCAGAGTCCAACACACCACATCGATTAAAGTCTTATTCATGGTTGTGTTGTGCACCACAACTATGATTAGGAGGCTATGAGACGTCTTAGGAAATGTTTGCCTTTTTCATTTTCTAAGTCATTCCATAGAGTTGGAGTAAGCTTTCCCCCCTAACGACTGTTCTTTCCTATGTTAGATTATGTCGTACATAAGAGGAAGATGGACCCGCACTCCCAAAGATCAACTGACCAATGGGAAGCTTCAGGATACTCTCACCTTGCTTGCGTAAGTTGTGGCTAATCAAGCCAATCAAGGGCCCAAGACCCTCATGCTCCTACAGGCTTTGCAAGTGAGAGACTTTATAAGAATGAATCCACCAAAATTCTATGGGTCAAAGGTTGATGAGGACTCTCAAGAGTTCATTGACGAGGTATGCAAGATAATTGTTGTTATTGGTGTGAGGCCGGAAGAAAAGGTAGAGTTGGTGGCTTTACTAAATCGGTTCTTCCCTCTTGAGCTTAGGGAAGCTAAATTGATGGAATTTTTGAATTTGAGGCAAGGGTCAATGAGTGTGAGGGAGTATGCCCTCTAGTTCAACAAACTTTCAAAGTTTGCCCCTTACTTGGTTGCCGACCCAAGATCTAGAATGAACTAGTTCGGGATGGGGTTGTCCGACTTAATGAGTGAAGAATGCCGGTCTTCTATCTTGATTGGTGACGTGGACTTATCCCGGTTGATGATCTATGCAGAACAAATGGAAGAGGAGAAGTTGAGGAAGAGGAGGAGTAGAGAGGCCAAGAGGTCCTGGTTGATGATAAGTTTCAAGGTTCCAAGGATGGTCAGTTCCATCAAGGCCAAGGGTCTTCCATTGCTCTTAATGAAAGGATTGCTAATGGTAACCCAAGATGCCAAGATGGTAATAGTGGAGGGCCAAGCCCAAGTGCTCTACGTGTAGGAAATCCATGGTGGCTTGTGTTGGAGGAACTCTAGTGCTTGCTTTAGATGTGGTGAAATGGGTCACTGGGTTGTTGATTGTCCCCATGCTCAAATCGAAGGCAGAGATGAGGTGCCCGATGTTGCTACTGGTATGTTGAAGTTTCCTTGGCTTTGCTGTGCAGATATTGTTAGGCTTGTGTGCCACTATTTCTTCTCTTTTATTTTTGTTGCCAGTGAGGGCTTCTTGTGTTCCCACGTTGTGGTGTAGGTCTTTGTTGTCTATCCTTTTGTTGGGTATATTGTTGCTAGAAGGTTCATAGGTGTTGTTCCATGTTCATATTCTATTAGGTCTTAACTTGTGGCTTGTTGGATTTAAGGTGGTGGATTTTGATATGGTACTTGGAATAGGATAGTTGCATGCATGTTGTGTCTCTTTTGGTAGTAGGACTTGTAGAGTTAGAATCCGACTCCCTAATGAACTGTCCTTGAGTGGAAGAGTCTTGATATGGTGGTCAAGTGGTAGCAAAAGAGGAAGGTTCATTCTTATCTTAAGGTGCAGTTGATATCTAGGGGTTTCCTCATGTTCTTAATGCATAGAGTCCTGTCTTGTGATCTTGGTTGACCCTAGCTTGATAGTTTGGAGGTCTTGAGGTAGTTTGGCTATTTCCGTAGCATGCTTCCAACGAGTGTTGGACCCATAAGATTGTAATATGATAGGCAATGATTGTCAATCTATTTGGTCAACTATAATGGGTTAGTCATTTCTCTATGTTCGATATTTGTTTTGGGTTTTTTCTCTAAGTGAGGATGAGGGTAGGTAATATTCCTAAGTGTTTTTCCAGATAAGGGTGAGCATTTGAGTATTTTTGGAGTTTTTTGGTTGACTTAGTTAATGGGTTTCTTGAATAGGGTCTTAAAACCCTACTTTGATATGTTTGTGGTAGTCTCTAGTGATGAGGTATTGATTTGTATAGAGCTTGTGAATTATTTGGGCGTAGTCTTGCAAGTCTTAGAGGATGAGTGATTGCTTGCTAAATATGATAGGTATGCATTGTGGATAGCAAGAAGGTGGTTAGAATTCTTTCAGGATTATGAATGAGTGTGCATTATTTTCCCCGATAAGGATAATGTTGCGGTCGGTGCTCTAAGTAGCCTAGCATGTATGGATAATGGTGTCAAGGAGCAAACTAGTGGGATCCATCCGTGTGTTAGGTTTGAAGTTAGGTTGAGGGAAACTGAGCATGGTAGTGTAGCATTCTTGATGCTTCCAAATCATCTTTGGTTAAGGGGTCTAGATTAGGCAAGGCCTTCATTCTGCCTTATTAGAGTTGGAAGTTTTTGGTGAGAAGATGATAGAGTGGCGATTGCCTCCCAAGGGAGAGATGGTGGTTATGGTACCAAGTTAGTTAGGTGTATTTAAGGTTGCTTATTGAGTTGAGGATTATGAGTCTTTATAGAGTGTAGAGGAAGGCTAGTAAGGTTGCCTAAGTTTGGTAATTACCTATGGTAGGGGTATGGTTTATCCAGTTGGTCATGCTTCTAGGTTGAGGGGATGTGTTGGTGACACTAGTGCTATAGAACTCTTTGAAGTTGTGGGTGAGGTGGAGCATAATTTGGCTTAGAAGGAGGTCCCGGTGGAGGTGTTAGATGGATGAGTGGAGTAGTTGATTGATGAGGATGTAGTGATCGTCAAGGCCCTCTGGAAGAGTCGTCTATTCATATGTGTTCCTAGGGGAGCCGGTGCGGGCATGGAGAAGTAATATCCGTATTTCTTTCATTCTACTCAAGCTTATGGTGACATGTCAAGTCCTTTCTATGATTCTAAGTCTTATGTTCTAGCCCCATGTCATTCATATACATTCATGTTTAAGTTGGCAAGTTTATGATGATTTTACCCATAAGTTGAGATTTTGAAAATGGTGTCTTAAATGTAATATTGCATTCTTGTTGGCACTGATTTATTCATGATTATTTTTGTCATGTATATCTCTTTTACATTCAGGGACGAATGTTTCCAAGGGGGAGATATTGTAACAATCCTTAAAAGTTTCCGAAAATGTGCCTCGGACTGGCCAGAATTTTACTTTTCATATATCTCAAAATATGTTTGTTATTTCGAAACTTTGACTTTGTATTCTTATTCAGGGGGTCAAAATCAGGGGGGAAAAGGGTCAAACCTCAATTTTAGAGTAACTGATCGAAATATGAATTTTTCAAGAAAGTTGAAAATAATGTGTAAGGCGCGCCGCTTCCGCGAACGTTAGTATATATTTCTGAGTCTGTTTTTTTGTGCTCGGTCCAAGACTATTATGTCTTGGGACTAAATGTTTCCATACGTGTTTTTACCTATACATAGCCTTATTTAACCCTCATATCATCCTAAGCATTCCCCAAGACTCACCCAAACGCTTAGACTATTACTTCACCCTAAAGTCAAGTCCCAAAACTCAAGACCAATCTTAAGGATTTCATTCAATCTTCAAGTCCCCATTTCCAATCTTCTTCAAGGGTTTTCCAAAGCCAAGTATGTGGTGTTGAACCATTGGATGCTTCTACCCATGGTGCCTAAGCCTCCTTTTTACTTGACTTGCATGATTTAAAGTTGATTTAAAAGTGGGTCTTGCATACTATAAATTTCATTGCACCGTGATTTGGGGTTTATGAAGGTATGATTGTTTTGGCATGTTTTGAGCTATAAATCTTGGATCTAATGTAAGATTTGAGGAGGGCTTTTTATATATGTTGCTTGAGGGTGTTGCAAGTTGCTGATTAATGGTTTTACAATAGATTTTCTTACATGATTTCATCCCTAAATTACATGGTCTTATACTACTATTTCACACCTGCCAAGTGTTTGATAAAATATCCGGCTAGGGTTACTTTAGGAATTGAAAGTCGAATACATGTCTTATGGGTTGAATGATATTATAATGATTATATGATGATGAATGATATATATATATATATATATATATGTATATATATATATATATATGTGTGTGTGTGTGTGTGTGTGTGTGTGTGTGTGTGTGTGTGTGTGTGTGTGTGTGT
>JAOTQR010077643.1:0-11985 GCA_025774065.1 Solanum ossicruentum | reverse complement strand
TTCATTCTCTTTTATTTCCAATTTAAGTATTTGTCAATATAATTATTCTAGCTTATTTATATTTAATTTCATAACATCTCCCAAATAATCTACATCTATATGTGGTATAAAGCTAGAAAAAAATTGATGTGGCACCTCCCTTTTGTCAAGGATCCTGGTTATCTTTTTTAATTTTTTATTTTTTTAAAAATTATTGTACAATAATGATGTCTCAATTACTACTTTTGCATTCATTCATACTCTTAAAATAAAAACTTAATTGTTGTTATGAATATATATAAAAGGCAGGAAAATATAGAGGAAGAAAACGAGGAAGAATATATTATATGGTACATATTCCCTGCAAAATGTATACATATACTGCAATTCTTATGGCGGCCTTCTATAGCCGAAAATATAAGAGGAATAGAGAGATAAAATCATTATAGGTCGGACCCAAAAACCATCACTTATTATTCCTTTCAACATGTCAACCCATACTTTAATGATCAATTATTTTATTTCCAACAATTGTTGTTTTTTTTCATTACTCCCATGATGATCATAACTCCCACATTATTAATATCCATTATATTTATATACGTGTATTTTGGTCCTTTGAGATTGTGTAAGCCTCTCATATATATTCATTTTTGACCACTTTATGAAAAGCCCCTTACTAAATGCACAAGACTTTATGGATGAATAAAACATGGATGGTAAAGAAAAGGAAAAATTAAGCCATGCTCATTAGGAATAACCTATTTACAACTAAATATCCTCTTATAATTAATACCCCTAATCAATTACAATTAAAATTCCTAACAAATATTTTTGGCTAAACACATACGTAGCTTCTTAAACTTGATCTTAAATTTTATTTTGGCATCATAATTATGACTTGTTCAAAGTAGACACCTTAACATCATTAAAAATGAACTATTTAAACATAATTAAGTAATGTGGCAAGAGTGTGTGCATCACACTTTCTCTAAGAGAGTGAAAACCAAAAAAAGTATTTTATTTATTTTTTAAATCCAATTTTGTTTCTTCTTTAATTTTTTACCATCCTCAATATCATTACTCTTCATTCATGAGATATGAATCTTTATTGATTAAAAGATTTAAATTTTTATTTAGTGATTAAAAATTCACACAAAAATTATTTAATTGGGGTCAAACACATGAATAACCCCTTTAACTTTCTCTTAATTTTTATTTTGGCACTCCATCTTGGTTGTTCCATCTTAGGCATTCAACTCTACTTTTTATGTACCATTTAAATAAAAAAATTATTAATTTTATAATTTTTTATATTTTTATACATGCTCTTCAACTGAATTTTGCTTTTTAAAAATCGTTGTTCATGTGTTAGTTTTTGCAGAAAATAATTCACGGATGAATATTGACTTTTTAAAAAAAATAATTTCTTTTTAAAAATTTCTTTTGTATTTTTGTGTGAATGATAACCATCAAAAGTACGTCGATTTTTCTTTTTAAAAAAATCAATAACAACCTAATGAAGTCTATCAAGTTTAACGTTTCTTTAATAGCATTATTAGCTATGAACAAGAGTTTTTTTTTACTTGTATTGAAGATGAGTTCTTTTTACCCATATTGAGTTGAACGAAAAATTAGAAAGCTAGTATTTGAGTTAAATCCAAATAGCTTGAATATTAAAAAAATGTATATGATGTCAATTAATTCAATTGACTGTTTAAGAAAGAAAATCGGCACAATTTCCTTAGTTATTTTTCAAGAAAACATATAGAGAAGCTCGAAAAATATCTTTTTAGAAAAATTTATCCATTGATTTTTTAAAAAAGATATTTTTAAAAATAATGGACCAACGTCGATTATAAAATAAAAAAGTCAAAATAAAGAATATAAATAAAAATAAAGAAATTATAAAATTAGTATTTGCATTTAAAATGGTATACAAATATTAGAATTAAAGAGTAAAATGAAATAAACGTAAGATAGAGTGTCAAAATAAAAAATGAGGGCAAGTTAGAGGGGTTGTTTATTTATTTTTAATTACTTTTTGTGCCATGTCATGGCATGTGGAGTACACTCTCTCCATGTTGTTGATTCCTTGGACAAAAATGTCAAAATGGAATATAAAAATTGAAGTTGAAGGGTTAAAATAGAACATGATTGAGTTGTAGTGGCAAACTGAAATTTTGGACCAAATTTGAGGAGCTACATATGTGTTTGATCAATATTTTTCCTAACTTATAGTCGTGACTTTCCTTCCTTCGCCTCTAACTTACAACCGTGATTTTTCTTCCTTCAACAAGTCAAAAATGAAAAGGTTCTGCTCCCTTCCTCAATTCTCCTTATCCTTCAAATCAAATTAACACATCAATCCACAATCTTCGTTCAATGGAGGAAATTGCGATTTTTCTACAACATCAAGAAATATAGGATTCACAGCAACAATATGTTAGTGTTGACGTTGAGGCACTAATAATAGAATCTTTTTCAAATTATGAAAATTATTGACACAAATCTCATATCAATTCAAAATTGTTGCTTTTGAAAACATTAAGATCAAATGTGCAATTGCACCTGGATTCCCTCCACTGAAAATATCTAATGATATGATCGTGAAAGTAAACATTGAGTTGAAGAAGAAAAAACATGAAATTGCTTTCTATCAACTAGTAATACATACATGAATCTGATAACAAAAACTGAAATAAAGGTCAATGCACTTGCTAAAAGTCATATCATAAGCTAGGTAAAAGATACTGTTTGACTAACATAAATCATGTGAGTTATAAAAATAGAGTCCAGTGTCTTTCCCACGTCAAAAAAAGGTTGTTCTACTTGTCAAAGCAAGAATCTTAGTCATAAGCTTTAGTGGTCCACTACCTATTCATTGTCTAATTGGGACATTCTATGGACGTAGTTATGGAACCCGAGTAATTGCCGCGAGTCCTACTCAGTACTAGATAATACTCTCAATAAGAATAATTACGCCTAGTCATAAATCACAGATTTTTTAAGGAAGATAAGAATCTACTAACACTCATATTTTCATAAAGTCTCAAATCATCGAAATAGCTTCATACTCATATCACGATCTCGTAACAAGCTAAAGGATAGTTAATTAAAAGTATAAATTCGCGCTGAGAAAGTTTCAATCAGAAGAAATCTCAAAATCATATTATTATAGCGATAATGCTAGTTCAATCAAAGTAATCTAGTCCATAAGTTCATAATGAGTATGTTTCAATAGAAAACAATATAGATTTTATGAAATTATCATGATACTTTATTCAAAAGTATCTCAAATTCATAATTCTCTTTAAATCATAGTTCATGTATGTCAACAAAGTTGAATTCATATCATGAAGTACTTGTAATTCATTCTCAAAATCATTGAATTGTACTTAAATCAAGCTTGATAGGATCAATTTAAAAAAATTGAATGCAATTACATAGAATCTATATGAAATACATAACTAAAATATAAACTTGAATTGTAATTCAAAACTTGTAAAACTAAGTTTAAATTGGAACTCTATGAATGGAAGAAGATCCATGGATGATATTCCCATATAACTCAAGTGGAATCCTTGCATAAAATCTTAAAAAAGATACTTTATTAAAAGAACCCTAGAAATTACCTTGATCTTGCCTTAGGACGATAGTTCTAGAGAGAGAATCTCTAATTGATTTGGGAGTTGAGAGAATTAAGGATTAGATTGATAGGAACCCTAAATACCACTTAAAATAATTCAAAGTAGCGTAATATGAAAGTTAAATGGATGGACATTAAAATATCCCAGAGAAATCACCATTGAACAGGGACCACAAAGGCCATCTAGAGTTTGTAGTTTCTTTTATGGAGCGTTGATACATATTCGTAGAAATTTGGCTTAAATTCTGAGTTTCAAGATCTCAAACCAAGAATACTTAAACAAGATCATGACCCATCCAGTCTATCCATGAAACCCAAGTACTGAAAACGTCATTCTTTGGATCTCATTTATGAAATCAATAACCACAACACATAAAACAGTCGATAATCCGCAAACCCCATCCGAAAAATCCAAAGTACTATCAATCTTAATCTTTAAATCAAAACCTCAAAATTCCTTTTTATGATCTGTGAAATGGACTACGACTAGTAGAACCCATTCTTCCTATTAAAGGCCGACTTTTTCATCTTGTGAATCTCAACTATAGGCAGCCATCAACAAATTACAGAGTGGAGTACTACCCATAAAACTCACGCGTGGTTCTTAACCAAAACTTGAAAAATTTTCCAACTTTTATGTTCCATCTACAACCATTTTCTACAGTCTATAAATCAATCTAAGGGTTGTATATGCGTCTTATAAACCCTGAACAAGATCTGATTTCTACACTTTTTCTTTTTCATTCTAGACTTTTTAACTTTTAAAGTATTATAATATCTCCCTCTTGGGAGCATTCATCCTCGAATGTGACACAAGCTAGTACGAACATAGTATAAGGAAGGTCTAACAACCAAACATGAATACTATCACGACCCAAGCCTATGGCCTAGACATGACCGACGAATGGGAACCCGAAGGAGCTCAAAGCAAGCCTCGTAGCATATTCTGGAAGCAATAGAATACATCAAGAAATAGTAAATTGGGACAACCGTGGTTAAGGGAATATTTCATATCATGAACAACAAGAGTTGATAGAGTCAAAGCTCATAGCATAGATACATAGCATGTCCAACAACACCTCTATACATAGATAAAACGGGGGCCAAGACAAGCAACCGTGCTCACCCTCATAGCTCAAATAACAATAAAGAAAAATATCTTAATACATAACAAGAGAAACTTAGACTAAGGTCCTCGAAGTGGAGGACTCACCAACTAGCTTGAGTAGTACCGAACTAACCACGTGGAGGAGGAGGATGATCAACTTGGGCACCGGTTCCTACATGGTGATATCATGTAGGCATAGAGTATATGTTAGTATGTTTGAATATACTAAGTATGTAGAATGCAATGCAACATGAGATAGGCATCATAACAATATGACATATATGATTAGTGCTTAAGTAAAACATGCTTACTTAGGACATAACATATGTGCAAGAAAAGACCATTACTATTGGTGGATCATCACACCCTACCACCCTTGGTAATTGAGGTACAAACCCCGTCAATAGGTTGATGGATCGCCGCACCCCACCACCCTTGGTGTCGGAGTACAAACCCCCCGATAGGTTGATGGGTACAAACCCCCAACAAGTTTGGTGGATAGTCACACCCTACCACCCTTGGTGCTGGAGTATAAACCCCTAATAGGTTGATGGGCACAAACCCCCAACAACGTTACCCGGCTCACAACCCCCAGATAGGACATGGTCACATTCAAACAAAATATAGAGAGCACCATATACATGCATTTATTTCATCATCATTTCATCATATCATCATCATATAGTCATTCAACTCATAAGATATGCATTGGACCTTCAATTCCTCAAGAAACCATAATTGGATATTTTATCAAACACTTAGAGGGTGTGTAGTGCTAATGTAAAACCATGCAATTTAAGAGTGAAAACATGATGGAAAATTCAATGTAAAACCTTCAATAGATACTTGGTAACATCCTCAAGTAATATACATCAAAACCCTTCATCATATCTTAAGATAGATCAAAGATTCATAGCCTAAATATAGTAAAATAGTCACAATTTCATAAATTCCAACATAGTGTGCAATGAATTTCATAATAAGTAAGATCCATGAGTAAATCCACTTTAAAATATACAATTTATAAGGAAAGGAAGCTTGGGTATCATGGGTGAAACGAACCCCTGAAAGACACCCACATACCTTAGCTTGAAGTTGAACTTGGTAAAGAATAGAGGTGGAGACTTGAAGCTTGAAGAAGAACCTTGAAGGAAATCCTTCGTTCTGGAAGGGGGTTTGAGACTTGAATTTAGGAGTGAAGAATTTGGCTAAGTGTTTGAGTGAGCAGTGAGGAATGTTTAGGATGATATGAGGGTGAAAAATGATTAAGTATAGGCATTTTCATGTTTGGGAACACTCAGGCCCAAGACTTAAAAGTCTTGGACCGAGTTTAAAAAAATAGACACTTTTCTATACAGAGGCGCGTCACAGAAGTGACGCGGATTCCTTCTGGAATTTGTATTTTGGGAATTTCGAGTTCTGATTCGGTTGCTCTAAAATTGGGATTAGACCCTTTGCCCCCTAATTTTGACCCCCTGAAAGAGAACATGAAGTCAGATTTTCGCTATTATGCACGGATTTTGAGATATATAAAAATTACAATTTCGGGCAATTCCTAGGCATATTTTTGAGCACATTTTGGGGTCATTTCAATATTTATCCCTTGGGAACATTTGTCCCCGAATGTCAAAGAGTCTTATATGAGATGCACAAACATGACAATTTCAGCCCACATAGAGATGCAACAATGCACTTGAACATCATTTAAAAAATTTCATCATAAGTGTAATGTCATAATGAACTTGTCAATTTAAACATGAAAATATGCGATGACATGGGGCTTAACTAAAGACTTGAGATCAAATGAAGGACTTAGATCAATATCTTAGGCTTGAGTAGAGTGGAAAAGGTAAGGACATCACTTTTCCATGTCCGCTTCGGCCTCCCAAGTAGCATTTTAAACTTGTTGATTCCTCCAAAGGACCTTAATGGAAGTTATCTCTTTGTTTCTCAACTTCTTCACTTGCCTATCTAAAATTTGAATCGGAACCTCTTCATATGTCAAATTATCCTCAGAAACTCCCACAACATCAATGGGCATAATGACATTCGTATCACCTACACATTCCTCAACATTAACACATGGAACACTGGATGAACCAATTCCATCTCACTAGGCAACCTCAACTCATAAACTACCTTGACAACCCTCCTCATGACCTCATATGGACCAACATACCTTGGGCTCAACTTGCCCTTCTTATCAAAATAGACCACAATCTTCATGGGTGACACCTTCAAATAAACCCAATCACCAACTTGGAATTCAAGACCCCTTCTCCTCACATCGGCATAGGACCTTTGGCGACCTTGGCAGTCTTAAACCTTTTCTCTAATCATTATAACCTTCTCAAGAGCCTCCATAATCAGATATGGTCCAAACAAAGATATCTCACCAACCTCAAACCATCCGACTGGTGATCTACAATGACTCCCATAGAGGGCCTCAAAAGGAGCCATACTGATGCTAGAATTGTAGTTATTGTTGTAGGCAAACTCAATCGATGGAAGGTGATCATCCCAACTACCCTTTAGATTTAATATACAAGCCCTAAGCATATCCTTAATTGTTTGAATGGTTCGCTCGGCTTGGTCATCCGTTTGGGGGGTGAAAGGTCGTAGAAAGCTTAACTCTAGTACCAAGACCCCTTTAGAAAGATCCCTAAAAATGTGAAGTAAATTGAGCTCCACGATCAGATATGATGGACAAAGGAACCCCATGCAACCTTACCAAGTCATGAATGTACAACCTTGTATAATCTTCAGCCCTAAATGTGGTCTTAACTGGTAAAAAGTGAGCCGATTTTGTCATCCTATCAACCACCATCCAAATGGAATCAAAACCTTTTCTAGTCTTGGGCAACCCAACCATAAAATCCATACTTATCTCTTCTCACTTCCAAGTAGTAACCTCAATGTTTGGTTAGGCCACCCAACCTTTGATGTTCGGTTTTGACTTGTTGACAACTATGGCAATCAGAAATGAATTTGGCAATATTCCTCTTCATGTCTCCCCACCAATACACCTCCCTCAAGTCTCTATACATTTTGGTGGAATCGGGGTGGATAGCATAAGAAGAGTTATGGGCCTCATTAAGGATCCTTTCTATCAAACCATCAACACACAGTACATACAACCTACCTTGGTACCTAAGGGCACCATCTCCCCATTGGGAGAAAACATCCACCTTGCCCTCTTTCACCAAGGCATTCAATTCTAACAAGGAGGGGTCAAGATCTTGTTTTGCCATCACCTCATCAATCAAAGAAGACTTAGAGCCATCAACAACATCCACACCACTATTTCCATCCTTTTCTAACCTAACTCCCAACCAGACAACTGATGCACCTCCCTAGCCATCTCCTTCTCACCGCATCAACATGAGCTACGCTATCTATGGACACCCTACTCAAGGCATCTGCCACCACATTTGGCCTTACTTGGATGATAATGCACACTCATATCATAGTCCTTAAGAAGTTCTAACCATCTCTTTTGTCTCAAGTTGAGATCCTTTTGAGTGAAAATATATTGGAGGCTCTTATGATCAGTGAACACATCTACATGCACCCCATACAAGTAGTGACACCAAATCTTTATTGCAAACACCACGGCAGCTAACTCTAGATTATGGGTAGGGTAGTTCCTTTCATATACTTTGAGTTGTCTAGAAGCATAAGCTATGTTCTTACCATTTTGCATCAACATACAACCCACACTAACCCGAGAAGCGTCACAAATTACCACAAATTCCTCAAGCCTATCCGGTAATGACAATATCAGGGCAGACACAAGCTTATCTTTCAAGGTTTGGAAGCTCCTCTCACAATCATCTGTCCGCACAAAGGTTTGGAAGCTCCTCTCACAATCATCTGTCCGCACAAACTTAGCCTTCTTTTGAGTCAATTTTGTCATAGTAGAAGCAATAGAAGAAAATCCATTCACAAACCTCCGCTAATACCTCGATAAACCCAAGAAACTCTTAATATCCATCGGGGTCAATGGTCTAGGGCCAATTCCTAATCAAATCAATCATTTTAGGATCCACCTTAATACCATCCCCCGATACCATATGTCCTAGGAAGGAAACCTCTCTCAACCAAAATTCACTTTTTTCACATTTGGCATACAATTTCTCCTCCCTCAACCTTTGCAACACAACCCTCAAATGAGCCCTATACTCCTCCTCACCGCGAGAATAGATCAAGATGTCATCAATGAAAATCACAACAAAGGAATCAAGTTAGAGTTTAATGACCCTATTCATTAGGTCCATAAAGATGGTCGGTGCATTGGTCAATCGAAAAGACATCACAACTAACTTATAATGCCCATATCTAGTATGGAAGGCCATCTTGGGAATATCACACTCCCTCACCTTCATTTAATGATACCCGGGCCGAAGATCAATCTTAGAGAAATGACTATCCCCTTGCAACTGGTCAAAAAAATCATCAATCCTTAGAAGAGAATACCTATTCTTAATGGTGACCTTATTGACTTGCCGGTAGTCAATATACATCCTAAGGCACCCATCCTTCTTTTTCACAAACTACACCGAAACACCCCAAGGTGATTGGCTAGCTCTAACAAATCCCTTCTACAATAAGTCCCTCAATTGTTCCTTCAACTCTGCTAGCGCAATACAGTAAGGGGGAATACAGATGGGTGGAGTATAAGGGAGGAAGTCTATGCCAAAGTCTATTTCCCTTTCGGGAGGAATACCTGGAAGGTCATTTGGGAAGATATCAAGAAGCTTATTTACAACTGGAACTGACTCTATGGGAAGGACTTTAGACTCCACATCCCTAACCTTCACAACATGGTAAAGACATCCCTTAGAGATCAACATACGGGCTTTCATGCAAGAGATGAATCTACCTTTGACCACTACATCTTGACTTTCCTACTCAAGGATGAGTTCATTTGGAAAGTGGAACTTGACCCTACGGGTTCTACAATCAATAAAAGCATATTATTCTTGCAACCAATCCATCCCAAGACTGATATCAAAATCAACCATGTCTAACTTAACACGATCACAAGGCAAGATTTTATACAAAATGCAAATAGGATAAATTTTATAAACTTTTCTAGCAATAATGGATACCCCAATAGGAGTAGACACCTCATATGACTCATGCAACAACTCAGGGTCAAAATGGAACTTTTGGGCAACAAAGGGAGTAACAAAAGAAAGAGTGGCACCTAGATTAATTAATGCATACACATCAAAATCAAAGATTTTCAACATACCGGTGACAATATCGGGGACTTCATCAACCTCTTGCCTCCCATGGAAAGTATAAAATCGATTATTCCTTGGGGCACCATCTTGTCAGTCACCTCTCCCCAAAGGAACCACATTAGCACCTTGTGGACGAACCTCTTTGCCCTTATTGCTATCCCGGGGTCAATCTACCTTTTTGTCACCCACTTCCCCACAACCAAAACATGCATTAGTATCTCTCAACCATGGGCCCCTATGCCTCTTACCACACCTAGGACACACCTCGTTAGGAACTATAACACCAACATCTTGGGGTCTTGGGAAGCCATTGGCAAACCCCCTATTGGAAGCATGAGAGGACCCTTGGCCTTGGTGGATCCGGACACCCTTTTGGAACTTGCCCTTAAAACGAGCCCTCTTATCCTCATGGACCCTCCTAGCTCAATTTCTCCCCCTCCATTTGCTCGCAAAGGTCATCAAATATGACAAGTCTATGTCACTAATCAACATGGCGGACTGACACTCTTCACTAACCAAATTGAACACACCCATCTCATATTTGTTCATCCTAGATCTCAAGTCGACCACCAAATGTAGAGCATATTTCAAAAGTTGGTTAAACTTGAGTGCATACTCCTTACACTCATAGACCCTTCTCTCAAATTCATAAATTCCATCAACTTAGCTTCCTCAAGCTCAAGAGGGAAGAACTGATTAAGGAAAGCCATTTTGAACTCATCCCAAAGCACCACATAGTTAACTCCCTTCTCTTCCTTCCATTGGTTATACCATATTTGAGCTACCCCTTTGAGTTGGTATGCCGCCAACTCCGCCTTTTCATTTGGCCCAATACTCATGACAGATAAAATTTTGTAGACCTCATCAATGAACTCTTAGGGGTCCTCACTCACTTTTGACCCATAGAATTTTGGGGGATTCATTCTTATGACGTTTCTTACCCGAGAGGCCAGTGTAGGAGCATGAGGGGATTAGGCCCCTTGGTTGGCTTGATTAGCCACCACTTGTGCAAGACAGGTGAGAGCATCCCTAAGATCTCCATTAATCAGTTGCTCCTTGATCGTGTGATGCACCGTCAAAATACAACACATTTGGTGCCTAAAACAAGACATTTTATGAGTTCTTTAGGCTACTTTTTAGTGTTTGGATGTGTTTTTGTGTTAATCTTGTAGAAAAGTTACATGATTTTGAAGAAAAGTTACAGAATTTGCTGAAGCATAGGCCATACAAGCCCACCTGTAAGCCGTAGCTCACTCTACGAGTCATAGAGTTGTATTGTAGCACGAAACAGAGAGCAAAAATAAAAAAATCTGCCAAGTGAAGGTCACCCCTATGAGCCAAACCTATGAGTCATAAGACACACTATGACTCATATAGATGGACTCGTAGGTTGGTAGACATTGTCCCTTAACTATGTACCAACATAGTATACTTTGTGACGCTATAGAATAGATCATACCGTAAGGTAGGATGATTCATAACTCCTACCGAAAAGGTTATACTGCAAGGTAAGGACATTTCTTAACTTCTATGGAAAAGGCCATGCTATAAGGTAAGGACATCTTATATTACCTACTAAAAAAGTCATGTATTAGGGTAAGGATATTTTGTAACACTTTCAGAAAAGGCTATGTCCTAAGGTGAGTATTTTGGTTTGCATTAGCAAAGTAGACCACATCTTTTCCAGTGTGGAGTGAACATCGAGATTTCAAGTAGTAGCTTGTTTGGTCTTGCATGTCGGTTATGATCTCTTCCCACCTATGCAAGATACTTCAAGTGATTTGGCTATCCTTATGCACGTTTTGACTAAGGCATTATCATTCATATCGTATTGAGCCTATATTGAGCCTATATACGTTGATTATGATTATGCATATTATATATTTATTGATTATATTTTCTTATTGCTTTCCATCAATCTCAGATGGAGCCAAAGATTGACTATTTTTTGGCCTTGGAGTATGATGGAATAAAGCAAAGTGGCTCTTTAAACTATCTGC
>JAOTQR010077641.1:0-11985 GCA_025774065.1 Solanum ossicruentum | reverse complement strand
AAAAATTTTGAGGGTACCCAATTTTGCATCAAAAGTTTAAAGAAAATTTAAGAGCTATATATATGCCATAAGATAACATTACTATGCATTCACAACTTATCTATACTTCCTAAAACATATCAGTTCAACAGAAAATTAAACATCCACAAGGAAAAAGAAACATGGCAAGAAAACCTTGGGATCAAAAATAGGGGAAGTTATGAATTTGAGGCTACTCAGACTTTACCTTAATCCATAACTTCTGCACCTCACCAAAAGATGATACTTTGTCCTTAAAGTAAAGACAAAACAAGAACAAAACATTATAACATAGAGATATATACATACATACATTCATTAAAAACCAAAAATAAACATTCAAAGTAAAAGTAAAAATAACATCTGACATGAACATAATTAAAACACAACCAAAAACCACATAAAAACAAGATTGTCTAAAAAGAGAACAAAATATCCAAAATTTCAAGATAAAACTGAGGTCAAAAGAAGTCGAACATATTAATGCTCATACACCAGTCTTGGTCTGATCAGCGGGGCCCTAAGGCTGGCTCTCCTCCTTTGCTGCAGTGCTAGAAGTACCCTCTCCAGGCGGGATGTGTTGTGCTCTCTCTCTCTCTCTCTCTCTGCATAATCGCCAACATAATCGACTCCTGCACCACCTCAGTAGGTGTGGCATACTCCTCCTGTCTCAGCTTCTTCGGGGTCGCTCTCGATCAGCATGCTCAAGGGGCCTCTTCCCCCCGGTGTCTGGACTGTCGGCGAACCAATCAAAAGCCTCATCACCTCCCTGTGCTACCTCTAAGGTTGGAATGGGGGCTGCCAACAACTGTAATAAATCATCCTTGAGACTAGCCAACTCATCAGTCATCGCACTCGTGTCGGCAGGCCTAGCACCATCGAGCCTCTTCTGTACTCTAGCCTCGAATGCATTGACCCATGCATCAACCGGTCAGACTCTATCATCAAGTAACTCTCGAGAAAACACCTTCATCATTTCCTTGGAGTCCCAAATAGACTAATCAATCAATGGCCGGACCCGTGCTGATAACACTCATAGCCTCCCCTCTGCTACAGTAATCACATTATTCGTGAAAGTTGGCCTAATACTCCAGCGGATAAAGGACCACCAAATCTTGGCCCGAAATGACAGGTGTGCCTTCACAATCAAGTCTGCATTGTTTGTGATCCATGTAGGCTCCACACTCGAATCACAGATCTGACTCGCAATCCACAGTAACAACTCTGTCCTGACCCCAACATCCTTCCCAATAACCGCTATTCTCATTTTATCGATCCGACTATCATACTCAGCGGTCGACTGGGCTTCTCTATAGGTGGGCCCAACTATACTCGGCGTATTGTCTCCTCTTAGATGTTAACCTTCCTTCCCCTGAATGTCACCACTCTTAGCCTCGATTTCTCGATTGGCTTCTTATTCTTTGGCAGCTCCTGGCGGAGAGTATCTAGATAAGCCGCATAGAACTCACAGACTACGTAAGAGGCATACTTGGCCAGCTGCTGCGTAGGCCAACGAAGCCCGTGCTCATCTAATCCCACATCCAAGTTAAGTAATTTGTCTAATCCTGTTGTGCTCAACTTGGACTCCTCATGGAATTACTGGACCGGCTTGCCATGCCCCTTATCTTCTAGTCCTTGGTCGTAGATCTCTTTAATGCCGAAACACACCATCTGTGGTCAGCCGGGGGCTGAGACTAGGCCTTCTCCTGTTCAGGCTGAGAAGTGCTCTTAGACTCTGATACGGAGCCAAAATGTGTAGAAGTCATCTGCGGTGAACTACTCTCTGAGTCATTTTTCTCCCCTTCTTGTACCTCCTCTTTAGACTGGGAGGAACTTGTAACTTCCATGGATCCCGAGCTGTATGGGCTTGGACTTGAGGAACATTGGCAAAAGGGTCAATCCTGACCCTGTGGACTTCAACTGAGCCCTCATAGCTCTCAATCTTGGAAGACTCATCCACTAGTCTCCGCCTTAATGTTTAGATAGCCATCTTGTCTTTGGGTGGCATAATATCTGCAACACAACCAACAATCCATACGAGCATTAAGACAATTTACTTACTTAACACTCAACAAAGAACAAGACTAAATGAAGGGAAAACAGGAACTGATACAACTGCAGATGTGCAGGTACGAATGCAGTTATGACTCGTAAGTTGACCTACGAGTCGTATACTAGACTCATAGAACTAGTTGTGCCTTTAATAATGCTTTCTGATCACAGATATGAGAAACCATTATGAATCGTAGGATGGTCTACGAGTCATAGTCCTGGTCTCGTACCTAGTTCCAGAAATAATTTCAAAATACAACTAAGTCTACGAGACCCTCACTACGAGTCATACCAGGTACTACGAGTCATATGTGAGTCTCGTATAAGGAATGTGAAGGAATTACAAATGACTGCTGCTTGCCTCGTAATTGAGCACAGAACTACCTGCAATGCCTACTCATTTTCACTCAAGGCGCAAATCCATCAACAAATCTCAAAATATTTAAACAAGGGATAGCAAAGCAAGACTAAACAACACATATACTCCAAACTAACATTGGCAAATCAAAACGACTATTAACGCTAGGAGTTGAGATCAATTTTACAAGTTGTCAAGCACACCAAACATGAAACACATTCCAAACCAACAGTTGGCAATCATACCATATTCCAAAGGAGTGTAATCACCATTCACAATGATTCAAATCAAGACTAAACAACACATATACTCCAAACTAACATTGGCAAATCAAAAAGACTATTAACCCTAGGAGTTGAGATCAATTTTACAAGTTGTCAAGCACACCAAACATAAAACACATTCCAAACCAACAGTTGGCAATCATACCATATTCCAAAGGAGTGTAATCACATTCACAATGATTCAAATCATAACTCACATGTTCAAACACAAGCAATCACACCCATACTATCTAAATTTCAACTCCGATTACAAGTTAAACCGTGAGTGGGAAATAATCAAACAATACATCCATGAATCATAAATGTCACATTCATCCTCACCCATTGAAGAATTCCCACATAATTCGATTTATAACTCAACTCTTCTAAGCCTACACACCCTAAATAACATTCTAGTTCAAGAATCACTATGTGGCATGATTTAATATGATTAAACAAAGCTCACACTCATATAGTGAACAAGCTACCACAAAAGATTTCAAAATTTAACGAAGGAGCTTACCAATTGATTGGAGAAGTAAACCAAAGTGCAAGAAATCAAAAACCACGTCGAAACCGTAGAAAATGGTGACTTCACCGAAACCCTTGCCAGAAAATGACGTGGATCGTCTAGATTTTTGGTCGGAGATGGATTCATGGGATGGGAGATGGTTTTCCGTCACATTAACGATTAGAAAATTTGGGAAATTGGGGTAAAAAATTATTGTGACCTCCTTTTATAACAAATCGGGTCAGAGTTTAAAATGCCTCAGATAGGGGCTACAAGACCCCGACTACGAGTCGTACGTCATCCTACGGCTCGTAGGTCCCGATCTCGTACCTGACCCAACACTTAGCAAAAATTCAAAAATCATACCTGGGCACTACGGACCCCTTTTATGACTTGTAGGACGTCCTACGAATCGTAACATTGGCTCGTAGTGTATGTGCCAACTTCAAATGCTCATTGTTTCCCCTTACGAGGCATGACTATGAGTCATAGTAAAGACTACGACTTGTAGGCCTATTGGTGGGAGCTGATACAAGTCTAACTTGTTTTAGATCTTCAGTTCTTCCACTTTTTACATGCAAACCGAGTCTCAAAGCATAGAAATCCTCAAAATTATTACAATTGCATCATTGTCTCTAACTTTAGAATAAACCACTACTATTATTCTAAGTCACAAACAAATAAATAATTAGCAAAATGCTTGGGTTGCCTCCCAAGAAGTGCCTTGTTTAACGTCGTGGCTTAACTTTGTCATCTTTCTTTGTCAACCATCACTGAGGGTCCACACTGTGCTCTTGCATTCATCTAGGTGTTTCATGGATTGGCGGATATCAAACACAACTTCTACATCATTAACCCTGAGCTGCAACTGACCTGAATCCATATCCACTAGTGCTCTCCCAGTGGCTAGAAAGGTCTCCCCAAAATGATGGGCACCTCAAAATCAACTTTGCAGTCGAGGATCACAAAATCTTCCGAAAAGATGAACTTATCGACTTTAACAAGCACATCCAAAAGGATTCCCTCCGGCTTTTTAGTGGTTAGATTTGCCATGAGCAACCTCATTCATGTTGGGGAAGGAGTACCAAGGCCAAGCATTTTGATCATGGAAAGAGGCACTAAATTGATGCTTTCTCCTAAGTCGCATAATGCTCTTGCAAATTCAACATCGCGGGTAGTGCAAGGTATGGTGAATGCCCTGGGATCTTCCCGCTTTTGAGCAAGACATTTAGTCATAACTACACTACATTGTTGGAGTGCTTGTGAGAACTCTTGGCTCAAAGTGTGTTTCTTGGTGACTAAATCCTTCATATATTTAGCATATCCCGGCATTTTTGCCAATGTTTCTAGGAGAGGGATATTGATGGAGAGTTGCTTCAATATTGAGAGGAAGTGTTTGAATTTACCCTTCTCTTCCTTCTTTTTGAGCCTTTGAGGGAATGGAGGAGGAGGTTTTGGGATGGATTTTACTTTTTCATGCTCCCTTATCTCTTCTTGTTGCATCCCAACACCTTTCGGATCTTCTCCCTCAACTTCAACTTCACTACCAAGATCCTTCTCAATGACTTTATCCACCATAACCGACATAGGGGGATCTATTGTGCTCTTGCCACTCCTTGTCATCACTACCATGCAATGCCCTTCATTTTTCGGATTCTGAACCGTATTGCTGAGTAGGGTGCCCTTTTGGCATTGGTTCAATTATTAAGACACTTGCCCAAATGTTGTTCAAGTTGCTTGATTGCCACTGAATGAGACTATCTTTTGATTAATACCAGAGATATCTTCTTTCATTCCCTTGAGAGTCTCATATTGATGTGTTTGCTCGCTTCAACAACTTTTCAAACATATCTTCGATCCTAGAATTGCTTGATCTGACATCACGATTATGTGGTAGCACATAATGACCACTTCTGTAGCCTTCTCTTCTCCCCCTTCTGTGTTTGGCACTCTTTCTCTTTCATAGTATCCACCCCTATTATCTCTGTATGCCTCTTCTCGATTGAATTTCTGACCTTGATTCTCGAAACCTTACCTCCAATAATTCGAGTTGGATCCTTAAGGGCTATTCTGGAAACCTGCCGCTTGGTTGCTTATATAACAGACATCCTCATCAAAGAATTGATCATCATATGCAGGATTAATTGGAGGTTTATGAGCTATTACCTTCATACTAGCTTGGGTTTGCTTCAAAACCAAATCCATGCTCGTACAGAGTTGAGCAAGTTGCTCCATAATTTCTTCATTCACTTTCGCTTGCTCACTATTTGTGGTAACCACACAAGAACTCTTTTTATTACTACGCTCACTCTTACCCCATGCTTTGTTGGTCTTTACCGCTTGCTCCATTCTTTCTGCCACTAAATCAAATGGTTGATCAAGAAAAACACCTCCTATGATCGTGTTGGCACATGCTTTGCTATTATCACCAAGTGCTCTGAGATCTCAACCAAAGCATCATCAATAATCTTACGATTAGGGACCATTCTGAAGCATTTGGTGAATCTCTCCCATGTAGTGCTAAGTGAATCTCCAGGCAATTGCTCAAAGTTATTAATTTGGTCCTTAAGCTTCAGCTTCTTCGATCTTGGGAAATATCTTTCTAGGAAGACCCTCTGCAGCTCAGCCCAACTCGTGATGGTACTCGGGGGGAGTTCAGACAACCATATTACTACATTTCTAGTTAGTGACAATGGGAACACCCTCAATCCAAATATGGTCAATAGAAATATTTTGTGTCCCTATGACACTTTTGCACATGAAGACGATATTTTGGAGATGACTATGGGGATCCTCTGACAGTAACTCGGTGAATAGGCCATGTTTTGGAGCATCTGGAGCAATCCACTTGATATCACAAACTTAGCATCTACTGGTAGATGGGGCAGTAATATAGAACTGGTAACATCCATCGCCATAGGGTTTAGTCGGTATTGATTCCAGCCATAAGCATTTGCATTGAAGTCTATGACTTGTGGTCTGTTAACCCTTGGTGGTGGATTCTCCTCTCTTCTTATGTCTTCCTCATTCATATGCATATCCTCCTCAACCCCAATATCCTCATTCACTCGAGCCATCCTTCTTGGTAGTCGATGGATCTCCAAATTTAGGGAAGCTAAGGGATTGCCTTGGCTCATTGTGTTGGGCATACAACATTTTATACCCTGCAAAAGAAATCAAACAACAAAAAAAAAGTAAAGTACAAGAGACTCTAGAAATTAACACTAAAATTAACTAATAGTGAAATCAAATCAAACCTAGTTGTATAAATCGGAAACGGCACCATCAGTTTTGATAGATAGTCACGCTCCAATAAGAAAGCGATCGCTATCAGCAATCAACCTAATCGAGATTTGGGTCGAATCCACAGGGAATACAGGGCTTGACTATAGGATTTCACTAATAATCATTCCTAGTATTTATAATTACAATCTCTAAAGAGGGGGGGTTGTGATTCAGAAACAACATAAAATAAATGCCAACTAGATTACTGTCACACCCAACCTGTATCTATGCACTTTCTATACATATTATAGGGATTTCTACATTTAACATGTCTTTCAGAAAATAAATAGTGATAACGAGCCAAAAAGAAATGCATATGGCTAGGCCGTTGGGGCCACGGTATTTAAAGTACGAGACATGACCACACTTTGATTTACATAGACTATAAAGCCTCTAGATAAAGAAAAGTATCTGATAAGGGTCGAGAAAAGCCCCACCTCGACTAACAGTACAACACAAAATATAAGCTCTAGACATACAAAGCTCCAAAGCAACCTGGAGCTTGGTAACAGCAGCTGGAAATCCTGTACTCCTACTAGAGAGATCTACTAGCACCTGTTCCTGCAGCATTAAATGCAGGTACTCCATGAGGTACGTCAGTATGAGATAGTCTACTGGATATGTAAGGTAAGAAATGCTATATATGAAGTAACAACTCAAATAAAACTATGCACTGGTGTAGGATAAAAGACCACCTTTAGTTGTACTGTGGGATCAAGTACTTTATGTTCTTTTTATCACTTTACCTTTACTGTATAATCTATGCACAGTATGTAAAATAAATGACCAGCTGATCAGTGATAAAATTGTATCGAGATCGGCCCTGTCCTGGCTCTTCCTTAACCCCTCGGTCTACCCCCCATGATAGGATCGACCCTGACTAAGTGATTCTTCCACCCCTCGGGCTATCACCCATTAATAAGCAAAATACTTTACCTTTCAATTACCTTTGAGATGGTTCTTTTGGTGGTCACAATATTGGAGTTGCAGGGCTATATATATAGCATGTGACATGTAGATAATCATACAAGATAATATGACAATGAAAAGAGTACGTCACACAAATAATGAAATGCGTATGAGATGAAACAACTCGTGAACTTTATTTAGCAACAAGAACCCATGTAACTTGGTATCCAAGCATGTATGCAAATTTGAAGGTGACATTGTATGGAAGTATATGAACATGTGAAAGAGTGAAGACATGGTTAATAGTTGTGTTAGAGTTGGTAAGTGCCTTTATGTGGCAAGAAGGGATCTATGTTTCATGCCAAATAATATGAAATCAAGTAGCTTACATACCTCATTGTATGACCTCGCTATTACCTAGAGATAACCTTCCCTTCCTCCAAATATTTATATACAATATAGTAGGTGATAAAACTAGCATTAGCAGCCAATAGATACAACTTGGCAGCCCAATCCCATAAAAAAATAACATATGGGCAGCAAGCGGATATTTATAAACCCGAGCGTATTCTTTCGACCTTTCCACCCCTAATCATATTTTATAATACACATTATCATATTCATATCATGTGCAGCCTATTTTAGTACTATAAAAACCTTAAAATAGCCTAAAAAGCACAGGACACAACAACTCTATGCAACATACAAATAGGCGGCATAATTTTACATCCCTTCGCTACATTACGACGTTGATGACTCCAAACTTTTACCAACTTCAACCAAACTGTTCCCACAACATATACACATAAAAAAAGTCCTAAAACAATTCAAAAACAGTCCTTAAAATAGGTGGAGGAAGTGAGACCATAGTCCTCAATCAAGCAACCCACAAGTTCCTATTAAGAGCAAAATTACTATATCACACAAGAACTTACTTTCGCGGACTGTAAAATGGTGCAGAAGCCCCTTATACATCATTATAGAACCAATAATCATTAAGAACAATAGCCTCTCTTCATAATCAATCCAACCAACAAGAGAAAACCTTCCAAATAAACAAGAAAAATGTATAACAACTTTTGGAATACATGGTGTCCAACAATTTCAGCATAGACATAACCAACATAGTCTCTTGTTTTTCATGAAGAAACCTTTTGAAACACATAAATATAATGACTTACCTTCACCTTAAGGGTTGAGAGCCTCCTTAAGAACCCTACAAGCTTCTTTTGGTTGCTTTGCAAAGTCAAGAAAAGTTGAGAGAAAACTTGGAGAGAAATCTGATTTTTTGTTTGGTCAAGTTGAAAATGACTTATGGGAGCTGTTTTAAACCATTTTTAAAGGGACACTTTGGATGAATCACTAAGTTTATTTTATACTTACATTACTAAACTAGTGATGCAACTCCTTGCTCCTTTCACTTGGGCCTTATTGGGTTCAAATTGGTTGGGCCTTTGCTACCTATTTTTCAGCTTTCTTCGTAACTAGTTTGAGCCTAAATTATGAAAGAAATTGTGATGTCTTTGGTCCATTTTTATATTCTTCTTGGGCTGACAATATAGTCCATTTATGATGGTAAAATACGAGCTAAAGTTACACCCTTAATACGGACTTTTTTCTTAATCGGACTTGGACAAATTCGACGTCGAGCCTCGTTTCCGTGTAGCTAGCAATTTTAAGCTAAGCAAGTAGGTGATTCACCTGCTAGCTTCTTGATTCCTACAAGTACCTTAATTCTCTCACTTTGTTTAGGCCGGTGATCTCCTCAATTTGACACAAAACATGTATACACTCGACCCTCTTAAGCGTTAGACATAGATATCACCCTTTAATTGGAGGTTCAAGAACTTTTAGAAATTGGAGCTAATTTGACCAAATCATACCATGTTTCATTTGTATAGTACTAGTATTATAAGATGTGCGGTATTACATCCTCCCCTCTTGGGAACATTCGTCCTCGAATGTTAGCACATTGGATAGCTTAATTAAGTTCAATGCAATAAACATTCAAACACAAGTACCTATTGTGGCCCCCAATTTTTGATGTTGAACTTTCTCTTTAGCTTCAAATAAGTAAGGGTATTTTGATTTCATCACATCTTCTGCCTCCCAGGTTATTTCTTCTACTTGCTGGTTTCTCCAAAGTACTTTTACTGAAGCTATTTCTTTATTTCTTAGCATCATAACTTGACAAGCTAGAATAGAAACAGGTACCTCTTCATATGCGAGATCTTCTGTAACCTGTACATCCTCAATAGGAGTGATACAAGATGGGTCGCCTATGCACTTTCGAAGCATTGAGATATGAAAAACTAGATGAACCATTGAAAGGTCTTGGGGTAGCTCTAGTTCATATGCAACCTACTCGAATCTCTTAATAATCTAATATGACCCTATGTAACGTGGACTCAGTTTTCCTTTCTTACCAAATCTCATAACCCCTTTCATTAGAGACACCTTTAAAAATACCCAATCCCCTACTGAGAATTCCAGACCTCTCATTCTAGAATCCGCATATGATTTGTGATGACTTTGGGTTGTTTCTAGCCGCTGTTGTGTTACCTTAACTTTTTCCATTGCTTGTTGTACTAGATTTGGCCCACGTAAGGTGGTTTCACCCACTTCAAACCATCCAATCGACAACCTACATTTCCTTCCATACAAAGCTTCATAAGGTGCCATCTTGATATTTGCATGGTAGCTATTATTATAGGCAAATTCAATAAGTGGCAAATGGTCCACCCAACTACCTTTAAAGTCCAATGCACAAGCTCGCAACATATTTTCAAGTGTCTGAATGGTGCGTTCTGCTTGACCATCTGTTTGAGGGTGGAATGCTATACTCAAATGCACTTGTGTCACTAAACTCCTTTAGAAGGACTTCAAAAACTTTGCAGTGAATTGAGCCCCCCGATCAGAAATAATGGAGATTGGGACTCTATGTAGCCTGACTATCTCTTTGAGGTATAGCTTGGCGTACTCTTCAGCAGTATAATCACTCCTGACTGGCAAGAAGTGTGCTAACTTTGTGAGTCTATCAACTATTACCCATATGGAGTCAAACTTCTGAAATGAGCAAGGCAAACCGGTAATAAAATCCATATTAATCATATCCCACTTCCATGTTGGAAGCTCTATACACTGCATATAACCTCCTGGCCTTTGGTGTTCTACTTCACTTGTTAGCAATTTGGACATTAAGCCACAAATTCTGCAAGGTCCTTCTTCATGCCTCCCCACCAAAACATTCCCTTCAGGTCATGGTACATCTTAGTTGATCCTAGATGGATAGACCATCAGGAATGATGGGCATCTTCCATTATCCTCTTTCTTAACCCATTAATATCAGGCACACATAATCTACTTTAACAGTAAAGTACTCCATTTTGTATAAGGGCAAAGCCCTTTATCATACCCTGACTCATCTTTTCCTTAAGCTGTCGTAGAACAGGATCTTTGAACTGTTTTTCTTTCACTTCCACTACTAATGAAGACGCTGCTGCATTATGTACAATAACTCCTTCCTTTCTTCAAGAAGGCAAGCTCTCAAATTGGCTACCTGACGTAGATCCTATTTGCCTTCCCCGGATGGTATAGTATATCAACGTCGTAATCTTTTATTAGCTCTAGCCATCTCCGCTATCTTAAGTTTAGGTCTTTCTACTTAAAGATGTATTGCAGGCTCTTATGATTAATCTATATGTTAATGTGAACACCATACAAATAGTAGCGCCATATTTTCAAATAAAATACAACCGGTGCTAGCTCAAGATCATAAGTTGGGTAGTTTTTCTCATATGGTCGTAGCTGTCTAGATGCATAAGCAATTACCATACCTTGTTTTGTCAATACACATCCTAAGCCAACTCCTGAAGCATCGGAATACACTGCATACTCCTTGGTGCCTTCTGCAAATACTAGCATAGATACAACAGTTATCTTATCTTTCAGCTCCTGGAAGCTCCTTTCACATGCATCATTCCATTGGAACTTGGTAGCCTTATGTGTCAACTTTGTCAGAGGTGCAGAAATAGAAAAAAAACCTTCAACAAACCTCCTATAATAACCTGCCAAACCTAGGAAGCTCTAAACTTCCGTGGGTGTTGTTGGTCTTGGCCAATCTTTCACAGCCTCTATCTTTTGTGAATCAACTTTTATTCCCTCATCAAACACAATATGTCCCAAGAATGCCACTGATTTTAGCTAAAATTTACATTCAGAAAACTTGGCATACAACTGTCGATCACGAAGAACTTGTAACACCTGTCATAAGTGATTTGTATGGTCCTCTTCTGATCTTGAATATACCAAAATGTCATCTATGAATACTATCATCAACACATCCAAGAATGGCTTAAATACCCTGTTCATTAGATCTATAAAAACTATTGGTACATTCGTTAGCCCAAATGACATAATAAAAAATTCAAAGTGACCATAACGTATTTTGAAAGCAGTCTTAGGTATATCTTTCTCCTTCACCCCCACTTAGTGATAACTTGATCTCAAATTAATTTTTGAAAAGCATTTGGCACCCTGTAACTGATCAAATAAATCATCAATCTTAGGGAGGGGGTATTTATTCTTAA
>JAOTQR010077640.1:0-11988 GCA_025774065.1 Solanum ossicruentum | reverse complement strand
ACATATGCTAGGTCCACTAGGAGTACAGGATATCCAGCTGTTGTTACCAAGCTCCAGGTTGCTTCGGAGCTTTGGGTTTAGTCGAGGCGGGGCCTATTCCAACCCTTATCAGATACTTTTTCTTATCTAGAGGCATTGTAGACTATGTAAATTAAAGTTTGGTCATGTCTCGTACTTTAAAAAACGTGGCCCCAACGGCCTAGTTATATGTATTTCCTTTTGGCTTGTTATTACTGTTTACTTTCTTGAAAGCATGTTGAATATAGAAACCCCTTATAATATGTGCGTAAAGCGCATACAGGTTGGTTCTGTCAAGCCTTATCGGCAATGGGTGCCACTATACCTTAATGAGACTTTGGGCGTGATACTTTTAAAATCTGGGTTATACCCATTTCCTACTCAATTTCCCCCCTGATCAACAATATGAAGTTAGATTTTTGAAATCATGCACGGATTTTGAGGTGTATGAAAATTACAATTATGGGGCATTCCGAAGCATATGAGGGGTGTTTCAGTTCGGGTGGCAAGCCAACTCATTAGCCACCTCACCCACTCTCCTCAAAATCTTAAATGGGCCAATGAACCTCGAGATAAGCTTGCCTTTCTCTCGAATATCATCACTCCCTTCATGAGTGATACCTCCAGCCACACTTGGTCACCACTATAAATTCTAAAGGCAAGATCGTCCATATTAACATAACTCTTCTGACGACTTTGAGCTATCAATAATTGGCTTTAAATCAGGCGAACCCTCTCCATATCATCTCTAAGCAAGTCAACACCTAAGTCACCCTCTAAAATAGAATCGAACCACCCAATAAAAGATCCGCATCTCTAACCATACAATGCCTCAAACTCTGCCATATAGATGCTAGAGTGGTAATTGTTGTTGTAAGCAAACTCCACCAAGGGTAGATGTTGATCCCAATGAGCCGCAAAGTCTATCATGCAAGCCCAAAGCCTATCCTCTATCACATGTATTGTCCTATTAGACTGTCCATCAGTCTGGGGGTGGAAGGCTGAAATTAAATCCAATTCGGTACCTAACCTATGTTGTAAGTCCTTTTCGAAGCAAAAGTGAACACTGAACCCCGATCTGACATAATAGAGATAAGCACCCCATGCAATCTAACAATCTCTTAGATATAGACCCTAGCTAAATGAGCTGATTTGGTCAATCTGTCCACAATTACCCTAACTGAATCAAACTTACCAATGCCACACGCAATCTAGTCACAAAATCCATGGTAATACACTCCCACCTCCCACTTCCACTTAGGAATGGGCATCCTCTACATTGAATCTCTAGGCCTCTGGTTCTCATACTTAACCTGCTGACAATTTAGACACTCAGGCACAAATTCTGCGATGCCTTCTATCATGACCCAAGCCTAGGTCTAGATGTGACACAACGAATGGACAATCTGAAGGAAACACAAACAAGCCTCTTAGCATATCAGTTGCACATCCTTGGTTGAAAGTGTAACCAAAATCAGAAAATTAATACATGAAAATGTTCCCAAGGTGATAAGGAATTCAACTGTGAAAAAAGTTTAAAAAATGGATCTAAGATGAGAGAGAAACCAACAATTAAAGTTTGAAAATCAAAGTCCATGAAATCTCCAATTTGCACCATTAAAATCCCAAAATAAAAAGTTAAGATTACAATTAGTCAATGTACATCAATGAAATAGGTGAGAAAATAGTTACCCAATCAAATTATCTTGAAAAACCTCAAAATCCCCCTCTAAAACGAAGCTTCTTGATTTGAAAATGGTGGAAAAAGGTTGAGTCACGTCTTTTAAAAGACAACACTGTTTAGGCATTTAATGTATTCCGCAAATGCAGAGCCATATCCATGAACACGAAGACAAAGGAGTTTGAACACTCCATGAATGCGGGCCCTAGCTTTATAAATGCAGAGGTCAAGTGTCTTCACACATCACGAATCTCCAGTGGTCCACGTGAACACTGAGAAGGGTGCTAATTGCACCAGAAACACCTATGCACCAGCAACACTCAACCATTCAAAAACAAGAACTGGACCCTCGAGATTTCCCTTGGAATATCATAAACACAAACAAAACTTAGAACCCTACTAGAAACTATGATTTGGACTCAACAGAACTGTCAGAATTCGAATTCAGCACCCCCGTAGTCCTGAACTCGAGAAAGATCATCTAAACTAGTTTCACACTTAAAAACTCAAAATATTCTCGGAAGCTCTGAAAATTACAATGAAGCTTTTTCTAGCATTAGTTTTCTCCACCTAGAACCACTGTAACTGACGGAATTTCGATACGAGCTCCCTAACTCCAAATGTTGACCGAGGTCAAACCTGTGATTTAAGATGCACTGAAAATACAACTTTGAGCCTAAAATCTTCTATTTAAATCCGAATTCAGTTCTGGAAGTTCTTCTAAACCGGATTTAGCATTTCGGAACTGATGGAATTGAAAGAATCGAATTCCAATACTCGAAACTCAAAGTGACCTCAAAACTCGAAATTTCCAACTTTAAGCCTTTTAATACTCTTTCTTTTGCAAAACTCCAACTTTTTATAAGATTTTTAAAATTCAAATTTTAGACTTGTCCAAAAATGATCCAAGACAACTTTCGATAAAGGCAAAATGGTAATTTAGTTGAAAATGCAAAAAATGACCTTTCAGGTCATTACATTTGCCAATTTTAAAATTTTTGATGGGATACTTGGAATTTATTCAAAACCTCATGCGTGCAAATAAAGTATTCTACCCATCAAATTTGATATTCCAAACTCAATGGTATAATCAAAATTTCCATCGGAGGTCATTACGACTGAAGTGGGTCCCAACTCTTAAGGCTATATTTAATCAAAATCCACCGAGGGTCTCAAAACAAGTTTAGAAGCCTCGAGTGCCAAACGAAAGGTCGCTTTAGACCAAACACAATATTCTAGAGCTAACTGCTCTATCAAAGTTCCCATCCGAGTGCAATTTTTTAGAATGTTGACCAGAGTCAACTCTGGCCAAATTTCAACAACCAAAATGCTAAATTGTCTAAACTCATGCCAAAGGCTTTTGAAATTGAGCCCACTATGCTTCTAACATAATTTGAACATTTTGGAACTAATGGAACTATTAGAATTTCATTTTGGGGCCATCTTCCTAGAGTTTTGACAAAAGTCAATTGTTCAAACTCTAAAAGCTCCAAAATATAAAAACTGGCATAAAATCCAAATAAACGACTAGATAGTTGAACTATTAGTGCCAGCAAGTCATAAATAACTTGGAGTCGCTACAAAAAAGCTCGAAATGTTATAAAGAATGAGGAGTAGATAAAATGACCTAGAGGGTCATTACAATATCCTTTCCTAAAAAGGACTTTCATCTGCGAAAGTCAAGGACAGTCATAGTCTCAAGCACGAAAAATGAGGATGTCAGGCCCGTGTTCTCCACCAGGCCCACAGGTACCCTCACAAAGCGAACAACATCAGGATGGAACTCTAACTTAGAAGAACACCCCAAACTTCCTACAAGACTTCAATAACTTCTCCAATTCCTTCCTTATTACCCATTCAGAGTTAATAGGACCAAAAATAACTAAAATTATCAAAATCACCTAAGAAAACAAAACCATACCATAACCACCAGATTCAACAATGCAAAACCACAAAAGGAACCAAAATAGCCTCAATGCCCAAGATACCTACCTTAGTCTCCCAAATCCATCATGTCTTGTCTATTTAAAGTGTTATGTCGACCCTTATCTAGTATAACCATTTCTGATACGGTCTAGATCCTGCCTACCAAACTTGACAACAACATAACTGAAGGAATCATGCCCGTCATCCGAATACCAGAGTACAACAACATCCAAAACAAGGAACCTGCCTAGAGCAAAAATTTAAATTCACACGTATCTCTCAAAACCAGCACCTCTAATCTAAAATTTACTAATTCTGAATGTGAGAAACAACCAAAAGTAACCCACAAACCATGAAGCCTAAAACAATCACGGGACACTACTATTCTAACTCCAAATTCACTATCCTCAACCTTGAAAACTACCGTCATCGACAAAGAGAACCAATTATATCACTAGCACAAAAATGCCAAAGGAGTCATACTCCCAAATCCCAGCTAGTCGTAACCATTTCGACAACACTTGAAAGGAAAGAACTTGGGAACCCGAAGGAACAAGAAACACAATACAATAGTCAAAGAAAAGACCAAACAAGGAAGAAAGCGATCGACCGGGGCCAACATAATCTTCCTATGATGCCACCTATAATCACTCACTCTAAACCTCAAAATCAAGAGAATAACATGAAGCTAAGTCCAATTCTAAGACTACTAGGTTCAACTACCCAATCAAAAGGGTCCCAACAGCTAACACACCCCAAGGGTTACACCTATCACACCCTACTCTCGGCACAATCTCACACTAGCTAATAACCCTAACAAGAGCAAACCTTCTACACTAAACACACTCAAAAAGCCAAAATGAAAAATCAATCAAGGTAGACGAATTAAGCACAAGTACAAGTATTATTCTATCATTACAGGAATCATAAAGTTAAAGTCTAGACAATCCACTACTAAAAGAAAGGAATCAACTTACAACACCAAGATACACACAAGTCTAGGTAAAAATAAAACAACAATCATACGATGAATTTAACAAGTCAAGTAAGCACATATGGGTATGGGGACCCCAATATTAGGTAATATAAGAAAGTAATGATCTAGAAAAGAATTCACACAATCATGTTCTACACTTGGAGCCTCATCTTTTGTCTAACTTGCAGAAATGGTTGACCTCAACCTAAATACCCGAATTACCTCCAGCAATTCTCTGAAGGCCATCTCTGTCCAGTCTAGCTACCAAAAGTTGGAGACACTCTCCGTTTTGTGGCTCATCTCTCTACACATCCGATAAGGCCTAATAGCTCCTGCGTGGAAAAGAAAACCCTACGTAGGGGACTCTCAGGACCAATGATCAAATGTACTAAAATCACGACAACCTTAAGAAGAACGAACTGCAAAGTAATGGCCACGACGGTAAGTAAAAATGGATTCTATACCACCCTGGCCTAAGGCAGGTAGCCATGAGCCTATCATAAGCACCGTCTAGATAGTAGAGTTAGAGGCTTCATATACTAGATAGTGATTGGTGATTGGATGTTATTTTTGGCTAGTTCTTAATAGCCTTACTAAGTTGATTTGATAGATTGGTTAGCCTTTGGCCTTTGATTATTGAGTTGTTTGTTTATTTCTATTAAGTCGTTCTTGATTGTTGATGCATTCTGTTGTTACATTGTGATTGAATGAATATGATGAGGCCAAGTAGTTCACTTGGTGATTAGCAATAGTCTTTGAGTGCTGGTCATGCCAAAGGTCGCCTCTCGGGCCATGATATTATTATTCAATAAGAATCATAATATCTTAAAGTCTTAATTGACACAATTTTATTGATTAAGTCATTTTCAGAATCCATTGAAAGATTATCCAGAATATATTGTTCACAAAAATGTCAATAAGAATAATATGTAAATTTATAAAAAAAATAATTTATAAGATAAAGAATTACCTTACTTATAATATTACTTTACATGAATAGACAAAAGTTGTGAGTAGACGAATATGTTGTTATTACTTTCATGGGTGAATGGAACCTATGAATGAAACCCACCTACACATAATCCTACTAGCACCAAGGGATAACACATGAAGAGCAACTCCCGGACTTATCAAATCACCCTACTCAATGTCAGTCACAACATGGACTTACCTAGGGTCAAATAAGTCATAGGAGCAACAATAGAAGAGAACCTACTCACAATCCCCGGTAATAGCCCACTAAACCCAAGAGGCTTCTAATACTCAGAAGTCAAGGTCTAGTTTAACACCTAATCACCTTTATCTTACTAAAGTCCACCTTAATACCATCTCTGGGCACCACGCAACCTAGGAAGGCAATCTCTTACCACCAAAATTCCCATCTCTCCTACTAGCACCCAACCTTCTTCCTTGATCTCGTAATACTACCCTCAAATGATTTACATGCACTACCTCATTAGGGAATGAACCACATTATCACCACCAAATCCACCATAAACTTATTAGGGTAACGATTAGAGATCTTACTCATGAGACTTATAGGCATAATCGATGCACTAGTCAAACCAAAGGATGCTACCTAAAGTTCAAAATATCGGAAAGGACATTCAAAGCCTCAACCACCACCACCAACAATTCTATAGACAAAACAACTTAGGTGCAACACCTCTAATTCTCACAAGATGATAAAATGCAATCCCTTAGAGACCAATTGTACCTTAGGGCATGAAATAGACCTACCTCCCTTGCTACCATTTAACAACCTCCCACTCAAAGACGGGCTTATTAGGGAATCGGGGCTACCTTTATAAGTTCTACCATTCATGAAGACACAACATGCATGCAACCATTCTATCCCTATAATGACATCAAAATCCACCATACCAACTCCAACAAGCCACAAAACAAGACCTAATGCAATACAAACTTGGACAAACACCTATGAACTTTCTAGCAACAACATACCCAACCAAGAGAATAGATACCAAAGATCCACACAACCACTTGGGCACACAAAAAGCCCCACTATCAACTAAAAGAATAGAGAAGAAATAGTGAAACTCAAATCCATCAAAATCAAAACCTTTTAATTGCCTTCCTTCACCTTTCTCCTTGAAGCGACATGATCAACTAAAAGAGAAAAGAACATTCGTTATGGGGAAAAAACTTAACTCAACTCTGTAACACGACTTAGTACATGAAGAAGGGAAACATTTTCTGAAACGCCTCATAGACTCCTATTCATAGTCATAGCACGCTTCACAATAATGAATAGGACACTAATTAACGCGGTGTGTTATACTCCGAGGATCTATCAACCTAGTGCTCTGATACCATCTTTTTCATAACCAAACCTAGAGCCTAGACGTGACCGGCTAATAGGGAACCTGAAGGAACCCCAAACAAGCCTCATAGCATATCATTACACATCCTTGGTCGCGAAAGCAATGCAAAACAACGTAAGAAACATAAATAGGGGAACTGGGACTATGAGAGAGACTCCTATTTAAATAGCTTGAATATCAGAAGTAAGTCAAAGCTCAAGCATAATACATAACTTGTCCAACAACACCTCTAACATTGGACTTAATGGGGGCCAAAACAAGCAACCGAGCTCATCCTCATAGTAAAAGTATACCAAAAGAGAAGGATAGTCTTTGATACATTGCATAAGAACATAGATATTTCCCTCGGATATGAGGACTCACCAACTAGCTTGAATGGGCTAGTGAGGAGAATGTGACCAAATGGAGCTCCGGTTCCTACATGGTAACATCATGTAGGCATATAGTATGCATTAGTACATTTGAATGTACTAAGTATGTGGGATGTAAAGCAACAAGAGATAGGCATCATAATTGAAATGCATAACGGTAAACAATAGGCATCATAAAGTAATATAACATGTATGATCAATGCTTAAGTAAAACATGCTTAAATAACTTATGCTTGCATAAGGCATATCATGTGTATAAGAATAGATCATCATATATTGGTTTGAGGTACCAACCCTTCACTTAGGTTAAATGAGGTACCAACCACTCACCTTGGTTAATAAGGTACCAACCCCTCACTTTGGTTTATGAGGTACCAACCTCTCACTTTGGCTAATGAGGTACCAACCCCTCACTTTGATTAATGAGTTACCAAACTCTCACTTTGTTTAATGAGGTACCAACCCCTCACCTTAGTTAGATTTCATCACTATTGCTACTTTTCCATGAAATCAACTCATGAATATCATACTCTCATCATCATAAAGTTATCATATACCTTCACTTCCTCTCATCATTATACATCATATGCATACAATCATTTCATCATCATTCCATCATTATTTCATCATCATATAATCATCATGACACCATTCAACTCATAATACATGCATTGAACCTTTCATTCCACAAGAAATCCTAGTCGGACATTTTATCAAACACCTGGGGGTGTGATTGGGGTAAAAGATCATATAATTTAGAGATGAAATCATACAAGAAAATCTATAGTAAAACCATCCGTCAACACCTTACAACACCCCCAAGACATTCACATCAAAACCTTTCATCAAATCCAACATTAGATCCAAGATTTAAAGCTCAAAACATGCAAAAACAACCATACTTTCATGAACTAAAATCATGTAAAGTAAATTTCTCAATATACAAGACTCATATATAAAATCAACTTCAAATTATGCAATATTAGTACAAAGGAAGCCTAGGCACCATGAGTGAAAAGACCTAATGGTTCAACACCACATACCTTAGCTTTGGAGAAGCTCTTGATGAAGGTTGACAATGGAGACTTGAAGCTTGAATGAAATCCTTGAAGAAATCCTTTAAGATTTGTCTTGAGTTTTTGGACTTGAACTTAGGGTGAAATATGAGTCTAAGTGTTTGAGAGGATATTGGGGAATATTTAGGATGATATGAGGGTGAAATTAGACTAAGTATAGGTAAAAACATGTATGGGAACCCTTGGGCCCAAGACATGAAAGTCTTGGACCAAAATAAAAAAATAGGGACAAAATAACACTGGTCCGTGTCGTGGAGGCGACGCGGATAGCCACTGAAATCTACATTTTCTGCACGAACGAGTTCTACAAAAATGGACATAAATCCTTCATCCGAACTCGGAATGATTTGAAATAAAGTGCATTGGTAAGCTAATTCAAAGGGCTTTAAGTTGGTTGATTGTGATCCACCTAGTTATTTGTGTGCTAAGAGATATGCCCCATCAAATTTGACCTATCTAAATAGCATTTTTTGCGATTTAATTTGATGCAGTTGCTTTAAAATTCAGGTTAGACCCATTTCCCACTCAATTTGATCCCTTAAACAAGAATATAAAGTTGGATGTTCAAAATAATAATTAATCTTTTTAGATATATGGAAATTACGATTTCGGGCACTTCCGAGGCACATTTTCGGGCACTTTTTGGGGTCATTACACAACTTAAAGATGAAATTTTCAATTTCTGGCTTGATAATTGGACTAGTCTTTATGCCTTGTTCTTTATTTAGGGGGAGAAGGATGATGAAGAAGAATTTGAAGTGAGAAGGCTGATAGATGAGAGAGGATGGTTGGAGTCTGAAGTAAGAAATCTGGTGTCGAAAGAGATGGTTACATATATCACCTAGGATATCAAACCAATTATCACTGACAGAAATGATATACCATGGTGGACTGCCAGACCAATGGGCTTATTCATAGTTAAACTAGCTTATTAGATACTGAGAAAGATGAGTCATAAGGTGGAGTGGTATTCAACCCTTTTGGAGAAATAGACTACCTCACAAGATCAATTTTTGCCTATGGAGAGTCATGCATAAAAGAATATCAACTGATGACATTTTGAGAGGGATGGGCATTCTAATTGTTTCTAAGTGCTGCTGTTGTGAGAGTGGTAGGGTGGAGAGCCTAAACCATATTTTTCTAACAACCCCATTAGCTCAAAAGCTTTGGGGCAAGTTTGTCCAATGTGCAGGTTTTAATCAGTGTGGAGCACTTGTCTCAAGTAAGATTCAGGAATAGTGGAGTTTCACAACAAACCTGAGAGGCAAGAAAATCTTTAAGCTATTCCATCTATCTTGATTTGGGAGCTCTGGAAGTATAGAATTCAAGAAGACATGGAAAGATAACCTCATATTTCATGATGCAAAAGAACTGTCTAATGACTATTCAATTGTTAATGAGATCATCCTATCCAGATATGAACATTTCTACAGAGTGGGTAGAATGTTTTGACTTCTTTCAAAAGCTTAGACCCAAATTACTATGCAAGACAGTAAAATGGGATAAGCCAGATAAGGGGTGGGTCAAATGCAATACAGATGGATCCAGCAAAGGGAACTCAAGAATTAGCTCCTATGGATTCTATGTCAGAGATTGCAATGGGGACCTAGTGTATGCAGAATTTGCTAACATTGGGGTAACTGCTTGTATTGTTGCAGAGGCCACAACAGTTTGGAAGGCACATAAGTTTTGCAAAAGGAAGGGCTACTAAAACATTAGACTTGAAATGGACTCTCTTAGTCTTAAGAACATTCTTAGGAAGGATTGGAGGATCCCTTGGGAACCAATTCATATTATTGAAGAATGCATGACTATAATAAAACTGATAAACATCTAGGTGGAACATGCTGTAAGCGACTTAGTTTCGTTCCTGAAAAATAATAAATCAAGAAAGAAAAGTAGAGGAAATAATATATTTGTATCATAAATTTATGCGAAGGTTACAATTTTTCTAAAAATCTAAAAAAAAAGATGTAATCCTCTGATTCTTCACCTCATGATCATCAACTTAAGATCTTTGCTTTGTTCTTAAATCGAAGAAATACTAGTTAAAATTTCACTACCAATGCGGAGCCAAGCTTTAATCACGATCACAGAAATATGTGAACTTGCGGCTTACAACTTGGAGACAAAACTCCTTTGTATGCGGAACACTTGCGGATCACCACTGAAGAGCAGAACTTTTAAATGTATTCTCTTCTTCTTTTTCCTCCTCTTCTTCTTTTTTGTCTTATGAAGAGCCCTTTATATAATTGTAAGTCAGGGTTTTGGGGGTATTTGGTCTTCAATTAATTTTAGAAGACCTTGGGCTTGAAAAACATGAGTTGACTTATCTTGTCAACTTAATGGACTGACCCAAATATAATTTGAATTTTATTTAAGACAAATAATTTTAACTTAATATTAATCTAACCTCGTTAACAAATAATTTGACTTGGTCAATGTATCATGAATTTAAGATTTAATCCACATTTAATATGGATTGATCAATAAAATTTTGTTGTCTATAAATGCCCCCTACTTCAAGGCTTGTCGGGGTGCTTGACTTGTCGAACCTTTAAAGACAAGGATTGAAGTATTCATGAATCAAATATATTTTTTTCATAGGAAGTTTTTCAAAACTTACCATATTTGATTCAATGGAGATTTTCTATAATTTTACTCCAATGAAATATTTCATAACTTGATTTCTATGTAATTTTCCATAACTTGAATATTATGAAAATTTTCCTAACTTGAATCATATGGAATTTTCCATAACTTGAATCCTATGGAATTTTTCATAACTTGGTCCCTATGAAATTTTCCATAACTTGAATACTACGGAATTTTCCATAACTTGGTTCCTATGGAATTTTTCATAACTTGAATCCTATGGAATTTTCCATAACTTGAATCCTGTGAAATTTTCCATAATTTGGTTCCTAGGAAAATTAATCATAATTTGATTTCAATTATGGATTTTTCACAATTTGTAGGAAAACAATTTATGTACTTTTGATATTTATAAATATCCATTCTCCCATGAAGGCTGATTGTCAATTTGAGACATCACTAAGTTCGATCAGATCCATCTCCATTAGGTAATATTTATTTCTTGTCACGACCCAACCCCGGGGCCATGACTGGTGCTGATTGGACACCTAGACCAACGTTCAACAACAAGTCTCATCCGTAAGTATACGAACTCTACCGAAATTTCGGCAGAGTTTCCCCCATTTTACTGACTATCCGCACCTGTAGTAGCACCCAGAATACAATGACAACACACACATATATATATATACATATCAACGCGGACCGACAAGGTCTCCGCTATGGTCCCGCCGCCTAATAAAGTGTCAGACATGTACAATCACATCACATCTCAGACTTGTCACCCACTCGTGTCCACGGACCTATACATAACAAAATGAAACATATGACGGGACAGGGCCCCACCGTACCCTCTAAAATACCAAAAGCAAAAAAATTAACAAAAAGTACAAATCCAGTTGCATATACCCAAAAGATTGCCCCTGAAGTAAAGGAGCGCAGTGCCGGTAGTTAATGGATCCTAGCTGGGAGGGTCTTTCTCCTGACCGTCGGTGCCTGC
>JAOTQR010077639.1:0-11988 GCA_025774065.1 Solanum ossicruentum | reverse complement strand
AAAGAAATGCACTTGAGAAGAGTGATCATGAACCAAATCTTTCCCAACTAGAATGCAACATTACCTTTAAAACACCATTTTCAAAGTCTCAACATAAGGGTAAAATCATCATAAACTTGTCAACTTAAACATGAATGCATATGAATGACTTGGGGGATGAAAGACAAGACTTGGAATCACAGAAAGGGCTTGACATGTTACCATAAGCTTGAATAGAATGAAAAAGATACGGATGCTTCTTCTACTATGCTCACATTGGCTCCCCAAGAGACACATACGAATAGACAACTCCACTAAAAGGCCTTGAAGAACACCACATCAATATTTGTCAACCTCTTTACTTATCCATCCTCACCTTCACCAGGACATTCTCCTAAGTCAACTTATCCTCCATATCACCCATCATCTCAAAGGGTCCTATAGAACTAGAGCCACCAACATATCTCCTCAACCTAGAAACATGAAGAACCAAACAAACCATAATCATATCCCTAGGCAAATCCCATGCATATGCAACCTTACCAACTTCTTCTACACTCTAAAAGGACATCACATCCATAACCCAATTGTCCACCTTGAATACACATATTCCACTTGTTACCATGAACCACCATCTCCCCTTTGGGAGATAACCTCCACTCTACCATCTCTTCAACCAAAATTTCCAACTCTAATAAGGCAGAATCAAGGCCTTGCATAATCTAGACCTTTTAACCCAAAGAAGCTTTGGAACCATCAAGAATGCTACACCTCCATGCTCAACTTCCCTCAACCTAACTTCCAATCTAACCAACCGCTAGACCCCACTAGTCTCCTCCTTACCACCATTATCCACATATGCTAGGCTACCTAGAGCACTGACTGTGACATTAGCCTTACTGGGGAAAAATAACACGTTCTTATTCATAATCCTTAAAAAAATTCTAACCACTTTCTTGCCATCCACAATGTACACCTATCATATTTAGCAAACAATCTCTCATCCTCCAAGACTTACAACACTATCCCAAAATGACTCACAAGCTCAAAACAAATCAATACCTCATCACTAGAGACCACCACAAACATATCAAGGTAGGGCTTTAAGACCCTATTCATGAAACCCATACACACAACCGATGCATAATCCAACCAAACAACTCCACCCATATTCAAAGTGCTCACTCCTAGTCTGAAAAGACACTTAGGAAAATCACCTACCCTCATCCTCACTTGGGGACAAAACTCGAAACAAAGATCAATCTTAGAAATGTGACTAACCCATTTTAGTTGACCAAATAGATCGACCATCCTCAACCATCTTATTAAAACCCTAGGGGTTCTACACTCATTGGAAACATGCTACACAAGTAGCCCAAACTATCCTAAGACCTCCAACGCATCAAGCTAAGTTTATCCAATATCACAAGACAAGACTTCTATGCAATAAGAACATAGGGAAACCCTTATAGATGTCTTCTAGCCAATATAGATTCATGTAACTATCCGGGACACACACATGAATCCTATTAGCACAAAGCAATCACACAAGAGATAGTAACTCCCGGACCTATCAAATCACCCTACTTAAAACGTCGGTCACAACATTGGCCTTACTTAGGGTCAACTAAATCATAGGAGAAGTAATAGAAGATAACCTATTCACAACCTCCGGTATTAGCCTGCTAAGCCCATAAAGCTCCTAATATTTGATGGGTTAAAAGGTCCAGGCCAATATCTAGTCACCTTCATCTTACTAGGGTCCACTTTAATAGTATCACTTGGCACCACACGACCTAGGAAGGCAACTTCTTACAACCAAACTCCCACTTCTCCTATTTAGCATCCAACTTTTTTCCTTAAACTTTGTAGTACTGCCCTTAAATGACTCACATGCACTACTCATTAGGGAAATGAATCATCATATCATCACCAAAATCATCAAAAGCTTATTAGAGTAGGGACTAAAGATCTTAATCATAAGACTTATAGGAATAACCGGTGTACTAGTCAAACCAAAAGATAGTATCCAAATTTCAAAATATCTGAAAGTGACATTCAAGGCCTCATCTACCATCACCAACAATTCTATAAACAAAACAACTTAGGTTAAACACCTCCAATTCTCACAAGATGATAAATGCAACCCCTTAGAGATTAATTGTACCTTAAGACATGAAATGGACCTACCCCTCTTGCTATCACTTGACCACCACATCAAGACTCTTCCACTAAAGGAAGGGTTTAATGGGGAGTCAAATTCGAACTCTATGGGGCCTTCCACGATAGGAGACACAATATGCATACAACGATCCCATTCCAAGTACCACATCAAAATCCACCACATCAAATCCAACATGCCACAAGGCAAAATCTAACGCAATACGAACATGGAACAATACCTATGGACTATTTAGTAATAATATACCCAACCAAGAGGTAAATACCAAAGGTTCACATCACAACTCGGGACATGTAAGAAGCTCACTAGCAACCAAAAGAAATAATGAGAGAAATAGTGAAACTCGAATCCATCAACATCAAAACCTTCAACTTACCTTCCTTTGCCTTCCTTTTTGAAGTGGCATGATCAACTAGAAGAGCAAAGGACAGTTGTTAGAGGGGAAAGCCATATCTCACTTCTAAAGCAAGTCACAGACCATGAAGAAGGGAAACATTTTTTAAAAGGTCTCATGGCCTCCTACTCATACTTGTGGTGCACAACACAATCATGAATAAGACTCTAATCGACGCAGTGTGTTGGATTCTGAGGATCTATCAACCTAGTGCTTTGATACCATATTTTTCATGACCTAAGCCTAGGGCCTATACATGACCGACGAATGGGGAACCCAAAGGAACCCCAAACAAGCCTTATAGCATATCATTACATATCCTTGGTTATAGAAGCAATATAAAACAACATAAGAAACATGAACAAGGGGGATTGGGACTAAGAGGGAGAGATAGATAGAGAGTTTAATACATAAATAACATAGATGAGTCAATGCTCAAACATAATACATAATTTGTCCAACAATACATCTAAACATAGATACTTAGTGGAGGCCAAGACAAAGCAACCAGACTCACCCTCATGGTCATAAATATACAGTAAATAATAAAGAGTCCTAATACATAACATAAGGGAATAGTCATTATCCCTGGAATGGAGGACTCACCAAAGACTAACTTGAACAATCCATCTAGCCACGAGGAGAATAAATAGGAGCTCCAATTTCTACATGGTAACATTATTTAGGCACAAAGCATGTGTTAGTACATTTGAATGCACGAAGTATGTGGGATGCAATGCAACAAAAGATAGGTATCATAATCAAAATGCATAATAATAATAAGCATATGGATAGCATAATAACAATATGACATGTTTGAATGATGTGTGAAGTAAAACATGCTTACAATTCATTCAGCTCATATTGATCATAATACATAAGTGTGGGAAAAGACCTCAACCGACATAACATAAGACCAAGCGAGCTACAACTCGGAATTCCAATGTCAACTCTACATCGGAAAAAAGGGAGAAGTTACTTGCCAAGGTAAACCTCCTAATGCCTAAGTGGATCCACTAAGCCTTTTGTAAACTGGGTACTCGCCTCTAGATCATGGACTCGGGTACTCGCCACAAGCCTGGACTTAGGTACTCGCCTCTAGCCCTAAATTTAGGGTACTCACCTCTTAGATATTTGGGGACTCGCCTCTAATCCCTTTACCTATAGTGGTAGTTGTAGGACTTGAGGACTTGCCTCTAATCTACTCGGTGCTAAGTATAATCGCATGAATTATATATAAGATAATCATACTTTAATAACTTGCACTAAACATAGAGACATGGCATGAAAAGCTCTTAACATCATTAATCTCATATGGTGAGCTTAGATCCAATCATAAGAATTGATCATCATCAACATTATCCTTTCATTATCACCAAACATCAAAGGCTCACAAGAGGTAGAATCTTAGAAAAAGGGGCTTAATCTGGCCCTACAAAATTATCAATATTTTCATGACTTAAACACATCTTTAGAAAGCTCATAATCATCATAGAGTCACTTGAATCATAACTCAACCAATAGATTATCAAAACTTAAAAGAATCCTTAAAAAGGCATTTATCAAATACTAAGAGGGTGTGTAATGCTAGTGTAAAACCATGCAATTCAAGAGTGAAGTCATGCAAGAAAATCCATTGTAAAACCATCAATCAACACCTTGCAACACCCTCAAGTAATATAAATCAAAACCCCTCCTCAAATCTTATATTATATCCAAGATTTATAGCTTACAACATGCTAAAAGAATCATACCTTCATAAACCCCAAATCACTATGCAGTGAAATTTATAATAATCAAGACCCATAAGTAAATCAACATTTAAATCATGCAATATAAGTAAAATAGAGTCTTAGGCACCATGGGTTGAAGGACTTAATGGTTCAATACCACATTCCTTGGCCTTGAAGAATTTCTTGAAGAAGACTTTAATAGATACTTGAAGCTTGAAGGAATTCCTTGGATTCGGATGAAGGTTTTGGGACTTGAAACTTGAGAGAAATATAAATCTAAGTGTTTGAGTGAGTATTAGAAAATGTTTCAGATGATATGAGGGTGAAAAAGGCTAAGTATGAGTATTTTTAAGTATGGAAACCCTTAGGTACAAGAATTAAAAGTCTTGGACTTAAGTAAAAAAAGGACCAAAATAACACTTCCGCAACGCGGATTACTCACTATAATTTGCATTTCTACACAAATAAGTTCTATAAAAAGGGGCATAAATTCTTCATCCGAACTTGGAATGAGGTGAAATCAAGTGCATTGGAAAGCTAATTCAAAGAGCTTTGATATGACGTACATGGGTCACCCAGTTCTTCGTGTGCTAAGAGATATGCCCCTTTAAATTTGACCCTCCTAACTCGTGTTTTTGTGATTTTTGAATTTTGATACGGTTTCTCTAAAATTTGGGTTAGACCTATTTCTCACTTAATTTGACCCCCTGAATAATAATATGAAGTTAGAATTTTGAAATAACAAACGAATTTTTAGATATATGGAAATTATAATTCCAAGCACTTTCGAGGCACATTTTCGAGAGGTGGTAGGCCCGTGCAACTATGTTGAGGGATTTGTACCTCTATCCCCTCACTCAAGAGGTGGTAGGCCCATTCAACCATATCGAGGAGTTTGTACCTTGATAACCATGTTGAGGGGTTTGTACCTCATCAACCACATTGATGGGTTTGTACCTCATTTGCCTCTCCAAGGAGGTGGTAGGCCTTGGATATTCACTATTAATGGTATCTCCTTATATATGTATTATGTTATATGTAAGCATAATTTACTTCAAGCATCTTTTATACATGCCATATTGTTAAATGCTACTCATTGCCTATGCTTATGCATTTCGATTACATTACATATCTCTTGTTGCATTACATCATACATACTTAGTACATCTAAACATTTTAATACATACTCTATGCCTACATGATGTCACCATGTAGGAACCAGAACCTCACTTGAGCATTTTTCTCCACGTGGCTAGTACGAATTCTCTTAAGCTAGTTAGTGAGTCCTCCATTCCGGGGACAATATCTATGATCTCATGCTATGTACTAAGACTATCATTCTTTTATGTATATATTGAAAATGTGGGTTAGACCGGTTGCTTGTCTTGGCCACTGGTCTTATCTATGTAGTAGAGGTATTGTTGGACATGTAATATATTAAGCCTTGACTCTCTTGTTTTGACGCTTATGCTATGAAAGTATCCCTTCAGTCCTTTCACCCTTATTTCTACTCTTATTATGTTGTTTAATTACTTCTGTGAACAATGATATGTAATGATATATTAAGAGGCTTGTTTGGGGGTCCCTTAGGGTTCCCCACTTATCGTATCACATCTAGGCCATAGAATTGGATTGTGATGAACTTGGTATCAGAGCATTAGGTTGTTAATGGTTGTCAGCATCCAACACACCGCGATGATCAGAGTCTTATTCATGTTTATGTTGTGCACCACAACTATGAGCAAACGGCTATGAGCCATTTTAGGAAATGTATCCCTTCTTCATGTTCTAAGTCATGATATAGAGTTAAAGTAAGGTTTTCCCATAATTATTTGTTCTTGCTATGCTAGATCATGCTTAACACAAGAGGAAGAAGAGCCCACACTCTCGAGGAACAACTGGCTCATGGTGAGCTCTGGGATGCTCTCACTATAGTAACACAAGTTGTGGCCAATCAAGTCAATCAAGCGGCCGAAGCCCCTCATGCTCCTACACTGGCATCTCGGGTGAGAGACTTCATAAGGATAAACCTACCAGTATTCTATAGGACTAATGTAGATGAGGACCCTCAAGAGTTCATTGATGAGGTCTACAAGATATTGACCATCATGAGTGTTAGATTGGAGGAGAAAGCGAAATTGGCGGCCTACCAACTCAAAGGGTTAGTATAAATATGGTTTAATCAATGGAATAAGGAGAAGAGAATCAATAATGTGGTGCTATGGGAGGAGTTCAAGGCGGCTTTTCTTAATCGGTTCTTCTCTCTTGAGCTTAGGGAAGACAAATTGGTAGAGTTTATGAATTTAAGACAAGGGTCCATGAGTGTGAGGGAGTACGCCTCCATGTTCAATCAACTCTGTAAATATGCTCCCCACTTGGTTGTCGATCGAAGAACTAGAATGAACAAGTTCGTGATGAGTGTATCTGATTTGGTGAGTGAGGAATACCGGTCCGCTATGTTGATCGGTGACATGGATTTTTCCCGTTTGATGACCTATGTTGAAAAAATGGAGGAGGAAAAATTGCATAAGAGAGCAATGAGGCCAAGAGGGCCTGTTTTGAGGGAAAAATCTAAGGTCGAAAGTGTGGACAGTTGGATCAAGGCCAAGGGTCTTCTCATGCATTTAATAAGAGGGTTGCTAATGACTTTCTAAGGGCCCAAGGTGTTGGGTGTGTGGTTCCTAATGGTGGGTGTTTGAAATGTAGTTAGGTTCATAGTGGCCCATGCTTTAGGGATACCAATGCTTGTTATGGTTGCGAGGAATTTGGGCATAAGGCGATGAATTACCCTCAAAATCACAACAAGGGTAAGGAAGTTCATCCGCAAGGTGCTAATGTGTTTTCTTTGGGGAGAGGTGGCCGACAAGATGGTGCCCCAAGGCACAACCAGTTCTATACCCTCCAAGGGACGCAAGGGGTTGAGAAGGTTCCCCGATGTCATCAATGGTATGTTAAAAGACTTTGATTTTGAAGTGTATGCAGTGATTGATCCAAGTGCCACTCTTTCTATTGTTACCCCCTTTGTTGCCAAAATTTTTCATGTTGAGCCTGAATTACTGTATGAGTCTTATGAGGTGTCTACTCCTATTGGTGCATCTGTTGTTGCTAGAAAGATGTATAGAAATTGTCCCATTTGCATCTTGCAGAAAATATTACCTTGTGATCTTGTTGAGTTGGATATGGTCAATTTTGATGTCATCCTTGGGATGGATTGGTTGCATGCATACCATTCCTCTATTGATTGTAGAGCCCGCAGGGTCAAATTTCAATGCCCAAATGAAACCATTCTTGAGTGGGAGAGTCATGATGTGGTGGTCAAAGGTAGGTTCATCTCTTACATTAAAGCCCATATGTTGATCTCTAAGGGGTGTCTTTATCATCTTGTGAGGGTCAGGGATGTGTAGTCCAAGGTCTTTCCTATGGAGTCAGTTCCGGTTGTAAATAAGTTCCTTGATGTCTTTCGAAATAACCTTCCCAGTGTTCCTTCCAAAGGGGAAATAGATTTTGGTTAGACCTCCTTCTTGATACTCAACCCCTTTCTATTCCCTCTTACTACATGGCCCCGATGGAGTTAAAGGAGTTGAAGGAGAAAATGAGGGATTTGTTGGAGAAGGATTTTATTAGGCCTAGCCAATCACCTTGGGGTGCACCAGTGTTGTTTGTGAAAAAGAATGATAGGTCCCTTAGAATGTGTATAGAGTACCGCCATCTTAATAGGGTCACCATAAAGAATAAGTATCGTCTTCCAAGGATTTATGATTTGTTTGACCAATTGCAAGGGGCTAGTCACTTCTCTAAGATTGAACTTCGGTCTGGGTACCATCAAGTGAAGGTGAGGGAGCATGATATTTCTAAGACGCCCTTTCGGACTAGGTATGAGCATTATGAGTTAGTTGTGATGTCTTTTAGGATGACCAATATGCACTAGTTATTTTTGTGATGTCTTTTAGGATGACCAATACACCAGTTGTTTTCATGGATTTTATGAATAAGGTTTTCAAACCCTACCTTGATTCATTTGTTATGGTCTTCATTGATGATATTTTGATCTATTCACATACTGAGGAGGAGCGTATGGGCCACTTGAGGTTCGTGCTACAAAATTGAGGCAAGAGAAGTTGTATGCAAAGTATGAAAAATGTGAATTTTGTTTAAAAGAGGTTGCCTTCCTAGGTCATTTGGTGTTGGTGGATGGTATTAAGGTGGATCCTAAAACTACGGATGTAATTAGAAATTGGCCTAGACCATTGACTCCGTTGATATTAGAAACTTTTTGGGCTTAGCGGGTTACTATAAGAGGTTTTTGAATGGATTCCCTTCTGTTACTTCTCCTATGACCAAGTTGACTTAAAAGAAAGCCAAATTTGTGTGGATCGATGAGCATGAAAAGAGTTTCCAAACATTGAAAGATAAGCTTGTGTCCGCTCCTATATTGTCACTGCGGGAAGTGCTAGAGGGGTTTGTTGTGTATTGTGATGCTTCAAGAGTTGGTTTGTCTAGAAGCATATGCTTTTCCTATATTGTCATAGCATATGCTTCTAGACAACTCAAAGTGTATGAAAAGAAGTATCCTACTCATGATCTTGAGCTAGCCATCGAGGTATTTGCATTAAGGATTTGGCGTCACTATTTTTATAGGGTGCATGTTGATGTGTTCACCGATCTTAAGAGCCTCCAATATGTCTTCACTAAAAAACATCTCAACTTGAGACAAAGAAGGTGGTTAGAACTTCTTAAGACTATGACATGAGTGTGCATTATCATCCCAATAAGGCTAATGTGGTGGCGGATACCTTGAGTAGGGTGTTGATGGGTGGTAGCCTAGCTCATATTGATGGTGGTGGCAAAGGGATGGCTAGGGAGGTCCATCGATTGGCTAGTGGTGTTGTCATTGTTGATGGTTCAAAATATTCATTGGTTGAGGAGGTGAAAGCTAAGTAAGATCATGAACCCGCCTTGTTAGAATTGAAGGCATTGGTAAAAGATGGTAAGGTGGAGGTTTTCTACCAAGGAGGAGATGGTATCCTTAGATACCAAAGTAGGTTTTGTGTGCCTTGTCTTGATGGCTTGAGAGAAAGGATTCTTGATGAGGCTCATGGTACTTCATATTCTATTCACCCCAGTTCTATTAAAATATATGGAGATTTAAGGGATGTGTATTGATGCGGAGGCACGAAGAGGGACATTGTCAAATTTGTTTCTGGTTGTAATAGTTGTTAACAAGTCAAAGCCTAGCATCAAAGGTCGAGTGGCCTAGCCCAAGACATAGAGATTCCTACTTGGAAGTGGGAAGAGATTAATATGGATTTTGTGGCTGGGTTGCCCAAGACTAGAAAGTGTTTTGATTCCATTTCTATTGTGGTTGATAGGATGACGAAATTGGCTCACTTTCTATCGATCAAGGCCATATATGGGGCTGAAGATTATTCTAGGTTGTACGTTCATGATTTGGTGATGTTGTGTGGCATTCCTTTGTCCATCATATCATATCGTGGTGCTCAATTTACTTCATATTTTTGGAGGTCCTTCCAAAGGGGTCTTGGTACAAGAGTTAATTTTAGTATGACCTTTCACCCTCAAACGGATGACCAAGCCGAAAGAACTATACAAACACTTGAGAATATGCTTAGGGCTTGTGTATTGGAGCTTAAGGGCAGTTGGGATGATTATCTTCCATTGATTGAGTTTGCCTATAACAATAGCTATCATTCTAGCATAGGTATGGCCCCTTTTGAGGCTCTCTGTGGTAGACGTTGTAGGTCACCGGTTGGGTGGTTTAAAATTTGAGAGGTGGCTTTGTTGGGATTAGATCTGGTTATCGAGGCTCTTGAGAAGTTTAAGATGATTAGAGAAAGGTTGAAGACAGCCCAAAGTCGCCAAAAGTCTTATGCTGATGTGAGGAGAAGAGATCTCAAATTCAAAGCTGGTGATTGGGTCTATTTGAAGGTTTCACACATGAAGGGTGTGGTTCATTTTGGTAAGAAGGGTAATTTAAGCCCTGGATATATGGTTCCTTATAGGGTGATAAGGAGGATTGGTAAGGTGGATTATGAGTTGGAGTTGCCTAGTGAAATGAATTTGGTTCATCCAGTGTTTCATGTGTCTATGTTGAGTAAGTGTGTGGGTGATCCGAATGCTATTATTCCATTGGATCTTGTGGGTATTGTTGAATAAAACTTTACTTATGAGGAGGTTCCAGTGTAGATCTTTGATAGGCAAGTGAAGAGGCTAAGGAACAAGGATGTTGCTTCCGTTAAGGTCGTTTAGAGGGATCAACAAGTTAAAAGTGCTACATGGGAGGCCGAAGCGAACATGCAAAAGCTATATCCTTATCATTTCCACTTCATTCAAGCCTAAGGAATTGATCTAACTTCCCTATGTAATTTCAAGTCTAAGTTCAGCCCATGATATTTGCATGCATTCATGTTTAAATTCACAAGTTCATGACAATTTCACATTGATGTTGAGATTTTTGAAATGATGTTTAAGTGCATTATTTTAAACTTATGTGGGATGAAATTGTCATGTCTACGTCTCTCATATATGTTTCTTTGGCATTCGTGGATGAATGTTCCCAAGGGAGAGATATTGAAACGACCCCAAGAAGTGCCCGAAAATGTGCCTCCAAAATGCCCGAAATTGTGATTTTCATATATATCAAAATTCATGCGTGATATCAAAAATATGACTTCGTATTCTTGTTTAAGAGGTCAAATTGAGTGGAAAATAATTCTAACCTCGATTTTAGAGAAAACGAATTGCAATCTCATTTTTCTAAAAATGGATTTTCAGACAGCTTTTCGCGCCCCTGGAACGATGCGCTAAGGGCGCACCACAGTGTAAAAACGTTGGCAGTTTTCACTTCGGTCCAAGACTTTTTGGTCTTGGGCCTAAGCCTTCCCATGTGTGAAAATACCTATACTTAGCTATATTTCACCTTCATATCATTCAATACATTCCCAAATACTCTCTCAAACACTTATACAATATTTCATGGGTTTTCTATTATGAATTACTCATGGGTTTTCTATTATGAATTTGACTATGAACTATGTTGGGGTTTTGTAAAAGCATGACTGTATATGTATGTTTTGAGCTATGAATCTTAGATGTATCTTGAGATTTGATTAAGGTTTTGATGTATATTGTATGATGGTGTTACCAAGTATTGATGGGACGATTTACTTCAGGATTTCTTGCATGATTTCACTCTTTAATTGCATGATTTTACACTAGCATTGCACACTCACCATGTGTTTGATAAAATGTACGGATATGGTTTCTTGAGGAATTGAAGGTCTAATGCATGTCTTACGAGTTGAATGACTATATGATGATGAAAGGAATGTATGTATATGATGTTATCTCTATAGTGTTAGGAATTGACCAAGCCTCACTTCGGAGGTTGTAGGTCCGGGTAACTATGTTGATGGGTTTAAACCTCGATTGCCTTGATTGGGAGGTGGTAGGCTCATGTAATCTTGTTGAGGGATTTATACCTCGGTCACCTTGCTCGGGAGGTAGTAGGACCATGCATCCATGTCAAGTGGTTTGTACCTTGATAATGTCACGCCCTAAAGTCTAAATAGGGCGGACTGGCACCCGTTGCCGATAAGGCTCGGAAGAACCAACTTATATCTAAGCGTATTGCATACATATTATAAGTGACATCTATGTTTGGCATGCTTCTAAGGAGATAT
>JAOTQR010077638.1:0-44602 GCA_025774065.1 Solanum ossicruentum | reverse complement strand
CTTGTGCATTGGATTTTAAAGGTAGTTGGGTGGACCATTTGCCACTTATTGAATTTGCCTATAATAATAGCTACCACTCAAGCATCAAGATAACACCTTATGAAGCTTTGTATGGAAGGAAATGTAGGTCACCAATTGGATGGTTTGAAGTGTGTGAAACCACATTTCTTGGGCTAGATCTAGTACACAAGCCATGGAAAAAGTTAAGGTGATATACCAACGGCTAGAAACAGCTCAAAGTCATCACAAATCATATGCAGATGCTAGAAGGAGAGGATTGGAATTCTCAGTAGGAGATTGGGTATTTTTAAAGGTGTATCCAATGAAAGGGGTTATGAGATTTGGTAAGAAAGGAAAACTAAGCCCACGTTACATAGGGCCATATAAAATTACTAAGAAGTTCGGGCAGGTTGCATATGAACTAGAGCTACCCCAAGAGCTTTCAATGATTCATCTTGTTTTCCATGTCCCATTGCTTCGAAAATGCATAGGTAACCCATCCCGTATCACTCCTATTGAGGATGTGTAGGTTACTGAAGATCTCACCTATGAAGAAATACCTATTGCTATTCTAAATTGTCAAGTTAAGGAGCTAAGGAATACAGAAATAGCTTCAGTAAAGGTACTTTGGAGAAACCAGCAAGCAGAAGAAATAACATTAGAGGCCGAGGACGTGATGAGATCAAAATACCCTTACTTATTTGAAACTAGAGAGGAAGTCCAACATACAGAATTGGAACACTAATAGGTATGTATGATTGAATATTTATTATGTTGTCAAAAGTTTGTTTAAATAAAGGTGTATACATTGTTAAGCTATCTAATTGTGCCAACATTCGAGGAAAAACGTTCCTAAAGGGGAGGGGGAGGATGTAACACCCCACATTTTACATGTGCTAATGCAATTTAAATGAAACATGATAGGGTTTGGTTAAATTAGCGCCAATTTTTAAAAGTGCTTGAATCTTGTGTTAATGGGCGATATGTGTGTGTAACGCTTAAGAGGGTCAAATGTATATATGTTTTGTGTTAAATTGAGGAGATCCCAGCCCTAAACAAAGTGAGAGAGTTGAGGTACTTGTAGGACTTAATATGCTAGTTGGTGAGTCACCTACTTGCTTAACTTAAATTTGCTAGCTAAACGGAGACAAGACCCGACGTCGAATTTATCCAAGTTCGATTATGAATAAAGTTCATGTTAAGGGGGTAAATTTGGCCCATGTTTTAGCATCAAAGAAGGACAAGAAGGACCTTATTTTCAGTCCAAGACGAATGTAAAAAGGGCCCAAGTGTAACACAACCCACTTGACTATTTGGGCCCAAAATTAATTAAGAAGAAAGCTAGAAAATGGGCAGCCAAGGTCCATCAAATTTGAGACCCATTTAGGCCCAATTATGAGGGACAAGCTGTTGCATAACAAGTGTATTAATAGGTGTTCATGTGTGGGCAAAACTTCAAGAGAAAGTCATTCAAATAAGTCTTTAAAAATGGTATAAGAGCAGCCCTCTAGTCATTTCCAATTCAAACAAGTTTTCACTTTTTTTTCAAACAACTTTGCAGTTTTTTTCAAAGACTCTTATTTTCTCTTTATGTCACTTTACCAAGCTGACAAGCTGCTGCATCACAAGTGTATAGATAGGTGTCAATATATAGTCAAAATTGAAAGAGAAAGCTGGACAAGAAGGTCCTTAAAAACGGATCAAATGCAACCCCTAAAGTCATTGCACTTGAAATAATATTTCAGCTTTCGAAAATACTCTTTTCTATCCATTTCACTTTACCAAGCTGAAAATACAATCCTCTAAGGTTCTTGAAGTAAACCTTAATCTTGAAGGAAAAGGTAAGTAATTATAGTTGTGTATTTAGTATGGTTTCTTCATGAAAAACAGGAAGTATATGCTATTATGTTATGCTGGAAATTCTGGACAGCATGTGTCCTAAGTATTGTTGTGAACGTTTCTTGTTGTTCAAGAGACTTTTCTCTTAATTAGTTGGCTGAATTATGAAGTAAGACTTATTTTTTAAAAAGTCATAGGTTTTTAGTCATGTAATTAAGCTGCTGCACCACTTTTACGGTCTATAAAGATGAGTTATTTTACGACGTCGTAATTTTACTCTTAAAAGAAACTTGAAAGCTGAAAATTGTAATATGTTGTTCCACGACCTTAACCTGCTTTGGGACTATTTGTGGACTATTTTAAGACTGGGTTTATGTGGCAAGAACTTTGGAAACAAATTATTTAAATTTAAAATAGATTCGGGATTGTTGACATCGAAGTGTGGAGAAAGAATATAACGTTGTGCTGCTTGTTTGTATGTTGTGAAGAATTGTTATGTGTTGTGACTTGTGGGTTGTTATAGGACTGTTAAAGGTCTAAAATAAGATGGAGAAGACATGTACATAAGAATGGTTGCTATAAAATACGATTATAAGTGAATATGGTGAAGAAATGTCTTCGCGTCGCTAAATAATTTTTTGCTGCCCGGATATTAGTTTTCATGGTATTGGGCTGCCAAGAAGTGTTTTGTAGCTGCTAATACTAGTCTTATTGCCTAATATACTGTAGATAAATATTGAGGGAAAACTCATCACTCCAAGGTAGTAATGAGGTCATACAACGAGCTATGTAAGGCTACTTGATTTCATATCATTTGGCATGAAACATAGATTTCTCCTTGGTACATAAAGGTACTTACCAACTCCGACACAAATATTAACCGTGTCTTCACTCTTTCATATGTTTATATGCTTTCATACATAGTCACCTTCAAATCTACATACATACGTGGATACCAAGTTACATGAGTTCTTGTTGCTAAATAAAGTTCACAAGTTGTTTCATCTCATATGCATTTCATTATTTATGTAACATACTCTCTTCATTGCCATATTGTATTGTATGATTATGTACATGTCATATGTTGTATACACAGTCCTAAAACTCTAATATTGTGACCACCAAAAGAATCATCTCAAAAGTAATTGAACGATAAAGTATATAGCTTTTGATGGGTGGTAGCCCGAGGGGTGGAAGAATCACTTAGCCAAGGACGATCCTATCACGGGTGATAGCCCGAGGGGTCAAGGAAGAATCTAGCCAGGGACGATCCCGATACAATTATACCACTGATCAACTGATCATTTACAGTACATGATGTGCACAGATTATACAGTAAAGGTAAAGTAATATAAAGAATGTAACATATATGATCCCAAAGTATAACCAAAGATGGTCTCTTATCTTATACCAGTGCATAGTTTCATTTGAGTTGCTACTTGATATACAATACTTCCTGCCTTACATTTTCAGTACATTATGTCGTATTGAGTCCTTTACAGGGGGACCTACATTTCATGCTGTAGGTACAGGTGCTAGAAGATCTCCTCAGTAGGAGTACAGGATATCCAGCTGTTGTTATTAAGCTCCAGGTTATTTCGGAGCTTTGTGTATATGTTGTATTATTCAGTTAATTGAGACTATGTAAACTAAAGTATGGTCGTGTCTCATACCTTAGTCACCGTGGCCCCAACGACCCATCCATATGCATTTTCGTTTGGCTTGTTATTACTGTTTACCTTCTTAAAGGCACAATGAAGATAGAAATCCCTTATAAATTGTCTAAAAAGTACATAGATATAGGTTGTTCTCCCGAGCCTTATCGGCAACGGGTGCCGGTCCGCCCTAACAGGATTTGGGGCGTGACAATTCCCGACAACATTTTTAATTTAACCCTACAAATATAGGTAAATTAAAGGTATTTGGTTCACTTGGAACTTACCAATTTATGTGATTATATTGTAGGAGATGAAAGAGGTGGTGAGACACTAAACCCTAGGACTTTGGAAATTCTTGTCGGAAAACGGGGGGATGATTACCGTCGGTGGCCGAAAGTTTGGGGTGGGGGTATGGTTTGTAATTAAGAGTTGTAATGGGGTCAAAATAATTTGACCCCATTATTTATACTTTGAGTGGGTCATGAACTGTGGTTTTGTAGAACATCTAAACCCTAGTTTTTAGGACTAGGTTTCATGAACTAGTCTACAAGTTGTAAAGTGAAGTACGACTCGTAGAGTTGGTCGTAGAGACCTCAACACTTAGTAAAAGTTCAGAAAACTTACTTGGAGTCCACGAGCCCCATTCACTACTCATAGTTTTATCTTCGAATCATAAAGTTGGCTCGTGGACAGGACTGCACAACTTTTTGCTTATTGGAAATGTCTACAAAATGGTGTACAGGTCGTAAAGGTGTTTACGGCCTATAGAACCAGTTGTAGAGGCACTTCTTAATGCCCTTCTTAGCTAAGAGTGGCTGACTTAGCTATATACCTTTATAGTTTTCATAGAACACACTGTTACCTCATATGCAACCAGCCCAATGTCTAAAATAATAACCCAAATACAAGACAATAAACTACCTATGAGTCAAAAATTGAAAATAAAAGCTACACTACAACTATTACATAAAAAACCTTAGATTACCTCCCAAGTAGCTCCTGATTTAGTGTCACGGCATGACTTGGACAAAGTAGTTACTCAGACCTCACCAATTACCCAGACTTCATTCATTAAATCATCTGGCCTCTTCATTGATTGACATATATTGAAGACAACCGCTTTTTCACTCAATCTAAACCTGAGTTAACTGATTTTCATATCCACTAGTGCTCTCCTAGTGGCTAGTAACAATCTTCCCAAGATGATTGGAACGTCACAGTCAACTTTACAATTGAGGTTCACAAAGCTTTCGAGGAATATGAGCTTCTCAACTTTGACCAGCACATCATATAGTATCCCCACAGGCTTCTTTACCATGTGATCAGCCATCAACAAGCGCATGTTTGTTGGAGTAGGGGCTTCCAATCCTGGTTTCTTGAATAATACAAAGGGTATCAGATTAATGTTGGCACCTAGATCACATAGTGTCCTTCTAAACTCTATATCTCTAATGGTGCAGGGTGTGGTGAAAGCACCGAGATCTTCTCGCTTTTGGACCAAGGACCTCGTAGCCGCACACCAATGTTAAAGCTCTCGAGAGAGCTCCTGATTCAAAGTGCGCTTCTTCATAACCAGGTCCTTTATGCTTGCATACCCTGGCGTCTTCTCCAACACCTCAATGAGAGGAATGTTGATGGAGAGTTGTTTCAGCATTGAGAGAAAGTGCTTGAACTTGCCTTCTCCTCCCTCTTTTTGATTCTTTAAGGGAAGGGAGTAGGAGGCCTAAGAATAGACTTCAACTTCTGCGGTGCATCAGTAGCTTCACTCATCCCATCCTTGCAACGATCATCTCTTGTGTCTGCATCCTTGGCCACAACTATCTCCTCTCAAACATCATCCTCATCAACTGGCATGGGAAGATCAATGGTGCTCTTGCAACTATGAGTAGTAATCGCCATGCACTATCCTTCAATATTAGGGCTCTGAACTGTGTTGCTAGGCATTGTACCCCTTTGACACTGAATGAGTTGAGCCAACACTTGACTGAACTGTTGCTCAAGCTATATGATGGCAACAAAAATGAGACTTAATTTTCTGGTTAATACTGGAGATTTTTTATTTCATCCCCCTCAGAGTCTCATCCTGTGTCTCGGCTTTCTTCAACAGGTGATCAAATATCTCCTCAATTCTTGAGCTACTAGCACCTGCATCACGATTATGTGATACCACATAAGGATCATTTATGTAACCATCTCTGCGACCCCAATCTGCATCTTTCTCTAGGCCTTTGCTCTGGTCATGGTATCCTCTGCAGTTGTCCCTGAAAGCTCCATCTCTATTGAAGTTCCAACCTTGGTTTCCTTGAACTTGGCACCAATAATCATGATTGCACACTTAGGCATTGGTTCAGAACCCCCTCTCGCCCCTCCCCTCCATCTGATCAGCAATAAAATAGGTGTCCTCATGTAAGGCTCATCATACATGGGTGTACGTGGAGGTTGATGAACCACTGCATTGACTCGCTCCTGGTTCTGTTTCATCATCACCTCCATGCTTGTACGGATTCATGCAAGATCTTGCATAATTTCTTCATTTATCTTAGCTTACTCTGAACCAACAGTGATAGCGAACGAACTTTAGGTACATGCTCTGTCTATCTGCCCCCATGCATAATTAGTCTTGAACACTCTCTCCATCCTTTCTGTGATCCTTGCAAATGGCTGATCTATGAAGATGCCCCCCGTAAATAGTTTCAACCCAAGCCTAACTATTCTCATTGAAGGCACGATAGAAGATCTCTACCAAGGCATCATCAATGATTTTAGTAGTATGGGACACTCCTCAAGCACTTATTAAACTGCTCCCATGTAGTACTAATCGAGTCACTAGGAAGTTACTCAAAGTTATTGATCTGGTCTTTCAACCTGAGCTTTTTTTACCTCGAGAAGTACCTCTCCAAAAAGGCCTTCTACAAGTCAGCCCAACTGGTGATCAAACTCTATGGAAGCTCAGAGAGCCATAGTGCTGCATTGCCTCTAAGAGATAATCAGAAGACACAAAGTCCTAAAGTATTCATATACAAATTCTATGTTCCCATCACACTCTTGCAAACGAATGCAACATTGTGTAGATGCATCTGAAGCAAATCCCAAATAGCCCATGGTCTGATGCATCTGAAGCAACCCATTCTAGACTAAGAACTTTGTGTCAGCCAGTAATGTTGGCAACACAATAGCTCCTGTCACCTCCAGAGTCATAGGATTCAGCCTGTATTGATTCCACTAACAAGCCTTGTCATTAAAATCCTGTGGTTGTGGAGCACTATTCTCAGGAGGAGGTGTGTTCTCATGATCAGCGTTCTCATTCTTGTTCCTAGTCGGAGCTGCATTAACCACATTTTTGGTGTTATATTGGGCTATCCTCCTCAACATTTTATGGATCTCTGGGTCAAATGGAGTCAAGGGTCTGCCTCGACTTAACATGTTGGGTATACACTACACTTATACCCTGTAAAGAAACAAAAATAACAAAAAAAATAAAACGTGAAAAATAAGGATTAATACCCAAATCACTATAAATTAACCAAGTCTAACTGCATTCCCGAGCAACGACACCAAAATCTTGATGTCACCGAAGTTACACCTCCTTTTTTAGGATAAAACGGTCGTTGACAAGAAATAGAACCTAACCAACGTTAGGGTCGAACCCAAGGGAATACGTAGACTTAAGAAAATTCAATTATTGCAATTCGGGTGATTAACCAAGTTACTTCCCAAAAGGGGGGTTTGCAATAATCAGTAAAAAAGTAACCTAACTAACATAGAAATTAAATCAATATGGAGAAAACTAGAGTATTGTGTTCCCCATGATTCCCTAACTTTGTATCACTAGATGACCTAATTCTTTTCAATTGTGTAGCTTGCAGGATGGTAGTTAAGTTCACCAAACCCTTGGTCCAGGCGAGAGGCGAATTTCACTACGTGACTTAGCCCATCTTCATAGTGTGCATTACTAACCATTACCTATTAGTCCCTAAGAACCTCCCCTTGGCCCATTTTGATTTATTAGACGAGAACACATCAATCGAATCCTGTTAACTAATCTCTTTTCCTATTTATTACTACTTTGGTCCAGTCAGTAATGCTAGGCAGGTTCTAATGTTGGCCACGACTAGAAAATATTCAAATCAAAGAGCATTAATTAATACATGCATGCACACTTTCTGAGAATTATGAATTATCCAATTTTACCTCATGTTTCCCATAACCTTAGTTGTAGCTTTAGCTACTCATGATTTGTGTAGATACAAGACATATGAATTGGAATAAAATAATATAGCACTTACACAATTGAATTAAGAACAAGCAAATCCAACTTAAAAGAGAACCACAAGATTAAAGATCAAATCAAGTACAAGTGTTTTTCAAAACTCTCCAATGTTATCTCTACAATCTCACTATTTTTCTCTCTAATTGTTGAGTTCTCTTTGTGTACTATGCAAAATAACCTAAAAAACCTATTTATAATATTTAAAATACAAGTCCTATACATAATAGGATAGTTGGGTTAGCACGTCTTACGAACAGGTTTACGGGCCGTATTACATTCCACGGCCCATAATTGCAGTCTCATGCAGTGCTGCTGGAAAACTGGACTTCAAGTCTATGATACCCTTCTATGACCCGTAAAGTGGTTTATGATCCGTAGCGGGATTTCGTCTGATGAATCTTCAAAAAGTCCGTCATCTCTGATCCTTAGGTCAAGAACCATATGACTCGTAAACCAATACATGAACCATTTGCATGTTCATAGAATCAACTTCAGACAATCAATCCCTCACTAGAATTATCCACGAAACCTACTTCATGGCCAGTAGAGTGAACTACAACCCGTATAGGGTCTTATACTGCATCAAAATTAGCAATTTCTGTACTTTCATCCCAAAATCAAGGCCAACCAAGGAATCCTACAAATATAACACAAAAACACATAAAACCAACTAACATTGCATTGAGAACATACAAAATTCCTAGTTTTAAGCATCAAAAGTGCAATATTTTGATAGCATATCACTCTCTCAAGGCATTCAAGTGTGAGGTGCAAGCTAGGGTTTCAGTTTTCCATCTCCATATCAGATTTCCTCCACTAAAATCATACCAAGGTATGTGGGTTTTGATTGTCAAGACCTTTCCTCCAAAAGATGAACCATTTTTCTTCTTTTTTTGTGATTTCCCAAGTTATGGTATTACATGGTGATTTTATGAAACATATTATGTAACGATAATATGAACTATTGCATGGATATGCCCTTGTATATGATTAAGAATTGAAAAGTTATATGGAACTTTATAGGTATTATGAGGGTTTGATGATGCCCTAGTCAGGTTTTACTCTATGTTGGTGGGTTCTTTGAGTAATGAATAAGTTATCCTGTTTAGTAACACTTATGGCATTTCCTAATGTTTTGCAAGGTTTAAATATTATATTCATGAACCCACCATGATTTGAATAAAGATGTATACCAAGCTTCTATGAAAGTGAAGGGCTTATGGAAAATCACGTGAAGTCAGGAATATGTGAAATAAAGAGCTTTTATGCATATTATGAAATATGAAAGTATTGTGAAAATTATGAAAGTTATGAAGCCCTATATTGATGTTCAGAAGCTTTAGTTTTGATGAGATACTCTATGAAATATGATGATATTATGATGCTTTGCATATCTTGTCTAGAAGTATGATTTGAGTATTTCTTGGGATTGTGACCTAGCAACGAGTAGAACTTGGTAGATAACCATTATCCCATAACTATGTTGCCACCAAAAGTTTATGAATTAGCTAGATATATATACCTTAAGTTCATGATTGACCAAAAAGGGTGGTGTTCCATACGGCACATGTGAATCAAATACCAAAAAGAGTGGTGTTCCCATAAGGTTGATATGATATGTGTACCAAGATGGGTGGTGTTCTCATAAGGGGATTGTGAGCTAATTTCTAAAATGGGGGAGTCTCCGTAAGGTGAGCATCCAGTTTACGCTGGCAAAATAGACCACTCCTAGTTTGATGTGGAGTGAACATCAGGATTCAAAATAGTAGCTCGCTTGGTCTTACATATTGGTTATGGCCACTTCCCATATATGTATGTTATGTTTTATGACTTGATGATTCCTTATGTATAATTAACCATGGCATTGAACATGCATGATATATTGAGCTTATAATTGATTATGATTATGCATATCTCTTAATTATGGCTTATCTTTTTGTTCTATTTGCACCCTGCATACTTAGGAAATTCGAATTACTAATCCATACTTTTGCCTACATGTTTAATCATATAGGGACCAGTGTTCCTATCTATTCTCCTCCTTCGTGTGGAAGATGATTCGATTGAAGACCTCTTTTGGTGAGGCCCTCATATTCAGGACAATAGTTATTTCTTTTCATAATTACTAAAGACTTATCTATTTTTATGGACATTTTATCTTTTGAGAGTGAGTCTGGGAGATGTATTGGCCTCCATTCTACTCGGATTAGAGGTGTTGTTGGATACTTGGATGTTTGGTTATGTATAATTATGAGCTTGCTCTTATGTTTTTGTATTATGAGAGATTTCCCTTAGTCCCTTACTTCCCCCTTTTATGTTAAATGCTTATTGTATGGATGAGATGAAAGTCCTAAGCCCCTAATTGCCCCCATAGAGTGAGTCATACTTACTTGCCCCTTAGATTTATTTGTTATGTGATTCATACTTATCCTCTTCTCAACAACACCCATATGGCATGTGTCCAAAGCCCCGTTTCCCTTAGAAAATTATGTGCTACATGTTTGTTGTTCTTCTATGCTTCCGTGAAATCAAGGATATGCTATGTATGCTTAAGAGGCTTATTTAGGATCCCTTTGGACTCCCATACATCGTGTTATGTTTAGGCCCTTGGCTTGGGGCATTGGGCACGCACCATGGGGGCTTCAACCCATGTCAGGGATTCAATCAAGGAATTCAAGAGGGCTTCAACCCAAGTCAATCCATCTTAATTTTTCTAATTTCAGCATTGTATGTGGGATTGATTCATGATCCCTTTCAATCATGAAGACCCTAAACACTTCTTACTTCTTAATTTATGAATTTCAAGCTTACTTTGATTATGGATCTTTTAATTAATGTTGATTTGATTAAATTGAGTTATGGGCTTAATTGACGTTTTTACTATTTTAAGCCTTGTTATGATGGATTGCATTGATATTATGAAGGTTTGAATATGCATGTCCCTTTAAATTATGAATCTATACATGGATAATTTCAAGTATGCTTTAATTGTTGCTTTCTTCATGGATTTACTATGATTTCAGTACTTTATGATCTTTTAACTATGAATTCCTAGTACCCATGTTATTCATTCATTTCTCATGGCATATGCATGCATGAACATTGATTTTCATGAGATTTATGATGTGGGTCAAGACCCAATTATGATTATGACTATGTTTTCAAGAGAAGCATGGGTATGACAAGAATGTGATCACATAATATCTATGATTTCGCTCAATAGCCCTATAGGTGTTTACACCATTATGTACAAGAATGAAGGAGCTATTCTAATGTATGAAAGTATGACATGAGGTATGATTTGGCCTTTAAGCCTAAGTATGCATCACTATGAAATATGATTTGGCCTTTAAAGCTAAATATGGATGATTATGATTTGAAAGGCCTTATGACTCTTTTTCACGCACGTATATGTATATGTATTCTCGTGGATGATGACTTAGCACCGAGTGGACTTGGGTGAGTGGGGCCATACCCAGGGGCCCTACATAAATCCTCAAGGCCCATAACTATGTGACAAACATAGGTTCATATTTATGCCCCTTTTAAGGGATGATTATGTCAAGGTTCTAGCTTTGACAAGTAGATCTCATTTTTATCTGTTGTAGGGAAGACGACGGAGTTCAGTGTTATAGAATATTTGGTCTTATGTCAGTTGAGGTCACATCCCTGTATGTTTAAAGTATTATGGTATTCATGCATCATAGATTTCATGGAATCTTGATGTATTACTCTTTCTTTTATAAACTTCTTTCTATATATGCCCTTGTCACCTAACATTGATTGTAGGTTAACATGTTCATAAGCATTTGCATGCTCCAATACTTAGCACATTCAAACATACTAACGCATATTTTTTCCTACATGATAGAACCATGCAGGAACGGGAGACTATCTTCATCCACCTTGAGACGATTAGATTGGATTGCAAGCTTGCTAGTGGTGAGTCCTTTATCTAAGGACAAGATCCACCTTCCGTCTACCTATTATTTTATATTCACTTATGTATTTTCTATGAGGGTAAGCCCGGGACATGTCCGTAACGACCCCAAAAAGTGCCCAAAAAGTGTCTCGAAAATGCTCAGAATCATAATTTCCGTATATCTCAAAATATGTGCATGATATCGCAAATCTGACTACATATTCTTGTTCAGGGGGCAAAATTGAGTGGGAAATGGGTCTAATCCAAATCTTAGAGAAACCATAGCAAAATTCAAAATTTCAAGTGAGCAACAAAAACAGTGTGCATGCGCACCCCTAGCGCGACATGGCTAGGGCGCGCCACTGCCTTTTTTGTGCCCAATTATTTTATTCCGGTCCAAGGCTTTTGGGTCTTGGGCCTAAGCCTTCCAATACGTGAAAACACCTATACTTAATCTTATTTCATTTTTATATCATACAAGACATTCCCCAATACTCTCTCAAACACTTAGACAAATATTTCACCCAATTCAAGTGTCCCAAACTCACTTCTGGGTCTCAAAAAATTCATTCAAGCTTCAAGCTCTCATTCAAATATAAGTCAAGCTTATTCATTTCATATAAGACCATCGTGGTTCCGCTACATCAAGCCAAGTTCAAAGGAATTTCCATTGGCAATGTTTTGCACAAGTACCAGTAGCAGGTCAATTTTGAAGGGGCATATCTCTTAGCACACAAAGAATTGGCTGGCCTACAACCTACCAAATCAAAGCTCTTCGAAATTAGCTTTCGAATGCACTTGGTTTCACCTTATTTAGAGATCGAAAGAAGTTATGCCCATTTTTGTAGAACTTGTGCAGGGGTATATGCGGGTTTTTGCCAAATTTCACTTCATTAATGGCATTCCATAAATTTAGCCATTTCTATTGGTATTTTGAGAATTTCTATGCTATATTAACACCTCCTAAAGACCTAACCTATTCCTAAAGATCAAATTCACTCCTCCCAATTGGAATACACTCTCAAATCCTCTCAAGAGCATCCATCAAAACCCTAATACAAATTCAAGAAAACTCAAGAGCAAACTTTGAATTCCAAGACCCACTTCAAAGCTTCAAGTCTTTCACAACTCAATTTCAAGAAATTCAAGGTCTAAGGTATGTGGTTTTTCATTCATGGGTATCTTTCACCCATGAAGCCCAATCTTCCATTTCTATGAATATTATATGTTTCCAAGTTGTTTTGCTTATGGATATTATTTATTAGACATTATGATAATATACTATATTTGGGTTTTATGAAAGTTTGGTTGAAAATACATGATTACTCATCTTTAAGCCTATACCATGAGATGATTTACCTATTATGATTATGCATGTTTTAAGCTATAGAACTATGATCTCTCTTGATATTTGATGAGGGTATTCAATGTATTTGGCAAAATGGTATTACTATGTGTTACTTCAAGTTTTATTTCATGATTTCGCTATTGAATTGCATGGTTTTATACTATCACTACACACCCGCCAAGTGCTTGATAAAATATTCGGTTATGGGTTCTTGAGGAATTAAAGGTCCAATGCATGTCTTATGAGTTGAAAGACTATATGATGATGAAGAAATGTATATGTGTGATTAAATCATGAAAAGAACCTATGGTATTGCAAGTGGGTTATTTGGCTCTCATGTTGTTATTTTCTTAGGAATTATTGATGAGTTATTAGGTTCTTGTGCTAAGGTTTAAGCTCTTGTCAATTGTGAAGCCTACTAGAAGGGGTTATGAACTATGTTATATACTTTACCCTCTAGTGAAGGTCAATTCCAACATATAGAGGTTATGAATTATGTTGTATACATTTACCCTCATGTACGGATTAGTACTACTCACTTACTCATATCCACACGTAGGGGTTATGAACTATGTTGTACTTCTTACCCTCGTGTATGGTTTAAGGTTATGCAAGGTACTCACATGTTGGGGTTATGACCTATGCTACCTTCTATCCATATATGCTATTCACTTACTCATATCTACATGAAGGGGCTATGAACTATGTAGTACTCCTTACCCTCATGTATGATTTGAGGTTATGCAATGTACTCATATGAAGGGGTTATGAACTATGTGGAATGCCTCACCCTCATATGCACACATGTAGGGGTTATGACCTATTCTACCTTTCTACCCTCATGTGTTATTCATTATCTGTTGTTTACATGTAGGGGTTATGAACTATGCTATCTCTTTACCCTTTTGTACTACCCATTACCTCCTAGAAGGGGTTATGACCTATGTTATATTCCTCACCCTCTAGTACATGGTATTTGGATGATCTAATCATGTTATCTTATTGTATTAAATAAGTTATGACAGAATTATTATTTTCAAGCATGTTTTAGTACAAGCATTGTTCATGCATGTCATGTTGTTAACATACTATCTCTTGCTATACTTATGCATTTTGATTATGGTTCCTATTTATTGTTGCATTGCATCCCACATTCTTAGTACATTAAAACGTACTAACACATACTCTATGCCTACATGATATCACCATGTAGGAACCAGAGCCCCGCTTGAGCATCTCCACCCACATGGTTAGTACGATTTCACCCAAACTTGTTGGTCATCCTCCATTTTGGGGATGTTGCTTATGATCTCATGCTATATTGTAAAACTATCATTCTTTTATTGTACTTTGACTATGAGGGTGAACCCGATTTCTTGTCTTGGCGCCCTCTAAGAATCTATGTTTAGAGGTATTGTTGGACATGTTATGCATCTATGCTATGAGTCTTAACTCTCTTCTTTGTTGATGTTTGTGACATGGAGGGTTAACCTTAGTCCCAATTCCCCTTGTTTATGCTTATCTCTTATTGCCATTTAATTGCTTCCGCGACCAAGGATGTGTAATGATATGCTATGAGGCTTGTTTGGGGTTTCTTCGGGTTCCCCATTCGCCTGTCACGTCTGGGTCCTAGGATTGGGTCATGACAAAGATGGGTATTATTCATTAGACATTATGATCATATACTATATTTGGGTTTTATGAAAGTTTGGTTGAAAATACATGATTACTCATCTTTAAGCCTATACCGTGAGATGATTTACCTATTAGGATTATGCATGCTTTAAGCTATAGAACTATGATCTCTTTTGATATTTGATGAGGGTTTTCAATGTATTTGGCAAAATGGTATTACTATGTGTTACTTCAAATTTTCATACATGATTTCGCTATTGAATTGCATGGTTTTATACTATCACTACACATCCGCCAAGTGTTTGATAAAATATTTGATTATGGGTTCTTGAGGAATTGAAGGTTTAATGCATGTCTTATGAGTTGAAAGACTATATGATGATGAAAGAAATGTATATGTGTGATTAAATCATGAATAGCACCCATGGTATTACAAGTGAATTGTTGGGCTCTCATGTTGCTATGTTTTTAGGAATTGTTGATGAGTTATTGGATTCTTATGCTAAGGTTTATGGTCTTGTCAATTATGAAGCCTACTAGAAAGGGTTATGAACTATGCTATGTGCTTTACCCTTTAGTGCAAGCCAAGTCCTACATGTAGGGGTTATGAATTATGTTGTATACCTTTACCCTCATGTACGGATCAGTGCTACTCACTTACTCATATCCACATGTGGGGCCTATGAACTATGTTGTACTCCTTACCCTCGTGTATGGTTTGAGGTTATGCAAGGTACTCACATATTGGGGTTATGACCTATGATACCTTCCACCCACATGTGGTATTCACTTACTCATATCTACATGAAGGGGATATGAACTATGTGGTACTCCTTACCTTCATGTATGATTTGATGTTATGCAATGCACTCATATGAAGGGGTTATGAACTATGTGGAATGCCTCACCCTCATATGCACACATGTAGGGGTTATGTCCTCTGCTACCTTCCTACCCTCATGTGCTATTCATTATCTCTTATTTACATGTATGGGTTATGAACTGTGCTCTTTCTTTACCCTCATGCTACCCATTACCTACTAGAAGGGGTTATGACCTATTTTATATTCCTCACCCTCCAGTACAAGGTATTTGAATGATCTAATCATGTTATCTTATTGTGTTAAACAAGTTATGGAAGTATGATTATTTTCAAATATGTTTTACTACAAGCATTGTTCATGAATGCCATGTTGCTAACATATTATCTCTTGCTACGACTATGCATTTTGATTTTGGTTCCTATCTCATGTTGTATTGCATCCCACATACTTAGTACATTCCAAAATACTAACACATATTCTATGCCGATATGATATCACCATGTAGGAACCAGAGCCCCACTTGAGCATCCCACCCACATGGCTAGCACGGTTTCACTCAAGCTTGTTGCTGAGTCCTCTATCCCGGGAATGTTTCTTATGATCTCATGTTATGTTCTAAAACTATCTTTCTTTTATGTGTACTTTGACTATGAGGGTGAGCTCGATTGCTTTTCTTGGCCCCTGCTAAGTATCAATGTTTAGAGGTATTGTTGGACATGTTATATATCTATACTATGAGTCTTGGCTCTCTTGTTTCTTGATGTTTATGACAAGGAAGTTTACCCTTAGTCCCAATACCCCTTGTTTAGGCTTATCTCTTACTATCATTTAATTGCTTCTACAATCATGGATGTGTAATGATATGCTATGAGGCTTGTTTGGGGTTCCTTTGGGTCCCCATTCGCCAGTCACATCAAGGCCCTAGGCTTGGATCGTGACAATATCTTGGTCACCATCCTATTCTATTGTCTAGAGGCGTTGTTAGACATCACGTAAACTCTAGTTATGGGCTTTTGTTATGTTTGATGTTTCTTGCTTATGGAGACTATGTTTATGTCTATCTCGTGAGGTTGATTCTATGATATGATTATGATGAGATATGGAAATGTTGAAACTCCTATGTCCCTTTTATCCCCATTGCGTGAGTCATACTTACCCACACTTAGTCTCTATGTTCTATGTGAATTCATGTAAATCCTTTTCCCTATGACATCCCCATAGCTTATTATGGCTATATTGTCTAATTATGTGCTTTCAAACTGATGATGTGTAGATGGATGCTATGTGGCTTATTTGGGGACTCTTGGGTTACCATTTGCATGTCACTCTTAGTCCTGGTTCGTGATAATATGACCAACTTTGATGTTATTCTTGGTATGCCTTGGTTACATGCATCCTATGCTTCTATTGATTGTCTCCAGTATGAAAGCTATGAAAATGATCTCCAAAGGCTGTCTGTATCATGTTATCCAAGTCATGGATGTTGAGTCTCATGTTCCTACTCTTGATTCATTCCTTACAGTCAATGAGTTCCCTGATGTCTTTCTTGATGATCTACTTGGTACTCCTCGCATAAGGAAAGTCAACTTTTGTCTTAATTTCTTGCCTGACACCCAACCTATTTTTATCTCTCCATATCAAATGGCCCTGATAGAATTTAAGGAATTGAAGAAACAACTAACGGATTCACTTGATAAGGGATTCACAAGGCCTAGTGTGTCGCCATGGGGTACTCCCATTCTGTTTGTGAGGAAGAATGATGGTTCACTTTGAATGTGTATGGATTACCGACAATTGAATAAAGTAACCATAAAAACAAATATCCACTTCTAAGGATCGATGACTTCTTTGATCAACTACAAGGTCCATGTTAATTTTCTAAGATCGATCTATGGTCCGGTATCACCAATTGAGGGTGAAGGAAATGACATTCCAAAGATGGCATTTGGAAATTGGTATGGTCATTTTGATTTTGGTTATGTAATTTGGACTAACAAATGCTCCTACCGCTTTTATGGATTTGATGAAAGGATCTTCAAACCGTATTTGGATATTTTTGTGGTGGAGTTCATAGATAATATATTGGTGTATTCACAAGATGTGAAGGAGTATGAAGACCACTTGAGGATTGTTGCAAACACTGAGAGATAGACATTTCTTTGCCAAGTTTAGCAAATGCAAGTTTTGGCTTAGGGAGGTGGCTTTCCTTGGTCATATTATTTCAGGTGATGTTATTAAAGTAGATCCAAAGATGACAGAAGTTGTGAAGGATTGGCCTAGGCCGTTGTCTCCATCAAATTTTAGAAGTTTTTTGGGTTTAGCCAGATACTATAGGAGGTATTTTTTTGGGATTTTCTCATTTGTTTCTCCTTTGGAAAAATTGACCCAAAAAGGCAAAATTATAAGGGTCTAATAAATGTGAAAGGAGTTTTAAAATATTGAAGGATCATCCTACTTTGGCTATTGTTTTGACATTGTCCGAAGGTTAGAATGGTTTTGTTGTGTATTGTGATGCCTAGCATATAGGCTTGGGTTGTGCATTGATACAACATGGAAAAGTCATTGCACCTTTTCAAGGCAATTGAAAGTGCATGAAAAGAACTATCCGACACATGATCTTGAATTATTGGCCGTTGTGTTTGCTTTAAAGATTTAGCGATAATATCTCTATGGAGTACATATTGACATATTCACCAACCACAAGAGTTTGTAATATGTGCTTAGCCAAAGGGATTTGAACCTAAGACAAAAAAGATAGTTGGAAATTTTGAAAGATTTAGATATGAGTGTGATGTATCATCCTAGTAAAGCCAATGTTGTGGACGATGCCTTGAGTAGAGTGTCTTTGGGTAACAAGGTACATGTTGAAGATGGAAATAAAGAATTACACTGTCTAGCTTGTTTGGGTGTAAGGGTGTCTAACTTGAGTGATGGTGGTGTGCTAGTACTTTAATGGGGTAGAATCATCTTGAATGGAGGAACTAAAAACATAACAAGACATGGATCTTACCTTGGTAGAGTAGAAAAAGCTGGTAGTTCATAAAAATATAGAAGTCTTCTCACACGGAGGAACGGTGTATTGCATTAACAAGGGTGATTGTGTGTACCCAATGTGGGTAGACTGATGTGCTATCAAAATACAACACTTTTGATGCTTAAAACTTGGAATTTTGTGTGTTGTTAAAGCGATGTTAGTGGATTTGATACGCTTTTATGTTTGTTTTTCAGGATTAGAGATTTAGCATGATTTTGAGCAAAGTGTTGAAGATGTTAAGTTTTTGAGGAACTACGACTCACTCTACATGATGTGGATACTTCCACAAGTCATAGAGGGGTTTTCTGGTTGAGATCTAGTGAAGGGCCTATTTTCTGAAGTTGCATCTACGAATCGTCAAAGGAGCCATAGAAGATTGTACGAGTTGTGGATTGATTTCATGCCTTGAGGATCAGATTTTGCCTAGTTTCTAAGGAGTTGTCAAACAAAACCCTATACCATAAGTCTGAATATGAACCATAGAAAGGTTCATAGAAGTGAAACCAGTTTTTGAAGAATGCAGAGTACAAAGCCTACGTATAGGTTGTGGAACTTTGTACGGCCCGAAATCCAGTCCGTAGAAGCTGCCAAATCTACTTTTCCTATTTCATTTTGGATTTGTACTTTACTTATTATAAATAGGTATTTTAGGACTTTTTGCGAGAGAGACACACGACAGGACTGAGAAACACCATTTTGACTCCATACATTGTGATTTGTACATAAAAAACAATACATTGTGCTTTCTTGTAAAGGATTTGGGATTTCTTGTTCTTAATTTCATCATTTTAAGTGCTTAATTATGCTATTCTATATCATGATTCTTTCATGTTGAATTATTATGCATAGATAAATCCACAACTAGGGTTGTGGGAACCATGAAGAACTTACAAGGTAAAATCGGATAATCTGTAATTCTAGGAAAGTGTGCATGCATTTATTAATTAATTCTATTTGTTTTGACTGCTTTTTAATGGTGGATAATGTTAGAACCCACCTAATTCTTACTGACTGGATCAAAGTAATAGTGAATAGGAAGGGAGATAAAATTAACAGGATTTGATGTAATCTCTTTCGTCTAATCAACCGAACTGGATCAAGGGGAGGTTCAACTGGAACAATAGATAAGGGTTAGTAATGTCACACTGCGAGAATGGATCAAATCACATAGCGAAATTTACCTCTCACCTGGATCGAAGGGTTTAGTAAACTTAACTTACCGTTCTGCATGCTACATACTAGAAATGATTACTATTATCTAGTGATACGAAGTTAGGAATCCAAGGGGAACACAATACCCTAGTTACTTCTCTCACTATTTTCACAACACTTGCTTCTAGTTTAGGTTTACTTTCTCGCAATTAACAACCCCCCTTTTCGGGAGACAAGTAGATTAATTCATTCGACTTGCTTGCAGTTACTCAAAGTATAACCATAATCCATGTGGGTTCGATCCTACCCTTGGTAAGGTTATATATCTTGATAATGACAACTTAAAACTTTCAAAAATGAGGTGTGGCTTGAGAGACATTAAGGTTCTGGCACCATTGCTGGGGAATAAGGCTTTAGACTGGTTTAATTTGAGTAATTTTGGATTAATCTTTATTTCCCTCATTTTACATTTTTTGTTGTTTTTGTCTTATTACAGCCAGTTGTAGTGTATGCCCAACACTCGTAGTCGAGGAAAACCTTTGACTCTATTTGATCCCGCGTTGTAGAAGACATTGAGAAGAATGGCCTAGAACAATGTGAACAATGCTACAAATGATGCAGTGAATGCACCACTAAATTAGAACAATGATAATAATAACTCACCACCACTTGAGGATGCTAATCCACCACCATAGGATCTTCAATCTATAGGTAACACATGGAATCAATAAAGTCTCGATGCTATGGCAATGGATGTCACTGGAGTTATTATGTTACCTCTATTATCAGATGACATAAAGTTCATTGTTTCGAGTGGGTTACTTCAAATACTGCAAAATCATGGGTTGTTCGCGGGCTTATCATCAGAGGATATGCATAACCATCTACACAATGTTATCTTCATCTGCAAGAGTATGATGGGAAGTCAGAATTTGTTCATGGATATCATTGGGCTCTGTGTCTTCCCATTGTCTCTAATAGGTGAAGCAACGCTATAGTTATTCGAGCTTCCATAGAGTTCAATCACCACTTAGGCGAAAATGCAGAAGGCCTTTTTGTAGATATTCTTTCCTAGGTCATAGAAGTTGAAGTTGAAGGACCAGATCAATAACTTTGAGCAACTGCTTGGTGATTCGATCAACACTACATGGGAAAGGTTCACAAAGTTCCTAAGTGTCCCTGACCACAAGATCATTGATGAGCCATGGTAGAAATCTTTTATTGAGCCTTGGATGAAAATAGCCAAGTTGTTACTGACACTATCATGAGAGGCTCATTTTTAGATTGGCCATTTCTGGCAATAGCTGAAAGGTTGGAGAGAGTGGTCAAGAGGAACGGTGCATGGGGGACGAGAGACAAGTCAACAATTAAAAGCTCGTTCTTAGTCAGTACTAATTCGGCGCAAGCAAAAATAAATGAGGAGATAATGCAAGAGCTTGCTTAGATCAGTACCAATGTTGGGTTGTTGATGAAGTAGACTAGGAATGTGTAAATGTAGTATCTCATTAGTCTCAGCAGGCACCCATGTACATAGAGCCTTACAATGAGGAGACTTGCTTTGTCACTGATAAGATAGCGGGTTTACGGATCAATGCCCAAGGGTGCAATCAAGACTATTGGCACCAAGGTCAGAACTTTAACATGGATGGCCCTTTAGGAGACAATAATCGAGGAGGCTACTACGACAAGAACAGGGGCTAAGACAAAGATGTTGATTGGGGATGAAGAGATGGTTACAGAAATGGTTTGTATGTGCCACCACATAATCAAGACTTTGGTGGTGGCATCTCTCGAATTGAGGAGATGTTCGACCGACTGTTGAAGAAGTCTGACACTTCGGAAAAGACCTTGAAGGGGATGAAAGTTAACATCTCCAACATTAATAAGAAAATCAAGTTGTATTCTGTTTCTATCAGGTAGCTGGAGCAATAGTTTGGTCAGATGTCGACTTAATTGAACCAATATCAGAAAGATATATTGCCTAACATCACAGTTTAGAACCCAAAGAATGAGGGGCAGTGTATGGCAGTGATGACACATGGAAGCAAGCAGACCATTGACTCTCCGATGTCAGTTGATGATGATGATGTTCATAAAGAGATGGTTGAGAGCAAGGATGCAGAGATCAGAGATGTTCATGCCAAGTATGGGTTGAGTGATACAGTAGTGACGCCACAGAAATTGAAACCCATTCCTAGACCTCCCACTCCTTTCCCTCAGATATTTAAAAAGAAAGAGGAGGAAGGTAAATTCTAGCCCTTCATTTCTATGCTGAAGCAACTCTCCATCAACATCCCTCTCATTGAGGCATTGGAAAAGATACTCGGGTATGCAAAGTTCATGAAGGATATGGTCACAAAAAATTAGACTGTGAGCCAAGAGCTTCAACATTATAGTGCGATAACAACTAGGTCCTTAGTGCGGAAAAGAGAATATCCCGAAGCAATCATCATACCCAGCACCACTAGAGATATTGAATTTGCAAAGGCATTATGTGATTTAGGCGCTAGCATCAATCTAAAGCCTCTTGCGGTGTTAAAGAAGTAGGCTTAGGAGCCCCTATTCTTCCAAACATACGATTTTTTATGGCTGACAAGATGGTGAAGAAGCCTATGGGGATATTATATGATGTCCTTGTTAAAGTGGAAAAATTCATATTCCCTATAGACTTTATGATCCTGGATTGTGAACTTGACATCAAAGTCACAATCATCATGGGAAGGCCCGTCTTAGCCACTGGGCAAGCACTAGTGGATATAGAATCAGGCCAACTCATGTTTTGATTGAATGATGAAGATGTCGTCTTTGACATTTATCAGACTATGAAGAGGCCTGATGATTTGAAGATGGAAGTTTGGGCACTTGATGAAGTCTGAGTAACCGAGTTTTCTAAGTCATGCCGTGATAATAAATCAGGTGCTACTTGGGAGGCAACCCAAGATATTTGATGTAATAGTAGTATTTTTGTATTGTTTTTAGCTTATTGGAGTTATAGAGAGTTTAATTTTATCATTTGGTTTTAATATTTGGACTTTGAGGACTTGTGGCATATAGTGTAACAATTTGTTCTATGAAAGATATGTAGGAACAAGGCTACATAAAAATTCGTATGACTAGTTCTACGAGCCTTGGTAAGCACCAAAATTCGTACACTGACTCGTAGAACACTTCCATAAGCAAATCCTTGTGCACTCTAGTCCACGGTCCAACTTTTTGGCCCATAGATAAATCTATGGGTCATGAATGTGGCTCGTGGACCCCAGGTAAGATTCCTAAAACTGTCTAAGTGTAGGGGGCGTCTATGACCCAATCTACAAGCCATATGACCATGTATGACTCGTAGATTGGTCTATGAAGCCAATCTCCCAGATTAGGGTTTAGGATCACTATGGCATCATGTTCTATAGACAGTAGAACCTTCTACGGCTATTAGTTAGGGTTTCATAGGGCATGACCCAAGTTCCACCTAACCCTATCAACGATATAGAAGAGGGGTAAAATAATTTACCTCCCATTCTTGCCTTAATTCCCAAAAATACCCAAACCTTCTTCTTGCGTCTCCGACCATCGTATGGCCAACCCCCATACTCTTTGGCGAATTTCAAGCAAGCTCCAGCCACCTAGGATTCCACCACTCTCGACTTCTTCCTTCAATTTCTCAACTTATGGATCAAAATCCAGTATCTGTTTTATGTTGATTTTTATATTTCACTGAAAATTGTATCATTGGGTTAGAGTATTGATAGGAATGGTATTCTGAAGTTTGAATCCTAGTAATTTGTGTGGTCCATTAATGAGAAGTAATATTTGGTTGAAATTGTTTGTACGGTCGCCTATGAGTTGAACCATGTAATGCCGAAAATTATGTTTAATGAAATTGGCCATTCGTTGCTTGAAATCACGTAGTCGTATGTCATTGGAATGAAATTGACATATTTTTTTTTGGAAAATGGCAAGTGATAGCATGTGTGTGAATGATAGCATGAATTTTGATTGTCTAACAGTGGTCGGAATATGTTGCGAATCTGTATATTGATATTTGATAGTGTAGTTTCATAATTGACACATATGGGGTTTTGGGTAAGTTGTTGGAATTGTGTTGAGTGTGCAAAATTGATGGTTCGATGATTTGTATGATTGTGCCTTGTTGAATTTATTTTGAGACCTATTTGATGGAAATAGAAAAATCAAGCTGCTGTAATTTTTACAACACAAAGGTTTTTTACGGCCCTTAGATTAATCAACGAGCCATAATTTCCCGTTATGAGTAAAACCAGTAGCTTGGGGATTTCTCAAATTCCATCAGACGAAACCTTTTACGGGTCGTAGTTTAGACTATGTCACATAAACAGATCTTGTAGGGTTTATGCCCGTAAATGATAATTCTGGAATTACATCTACTACTTAGTCTATGGCCCATAGTTTATTCTACGAGTCTTACCTGGTCTTGTAGGTGAAGTTCTAGTAACTAGTTTTACTATACCTTATCACCTACAAAGGCCTTCTACGGCCCATAATTTTCCTTACGGCTCATAGACGAGCCTTCGTAGGTTCTTTTGTCACTTGTTCTTGTAACTTTTTGCTTTTCTTTCTTATACTTATGGGACTAATTGATGTAACTAATTGTGTGGATTTCAGATACGATGGAGCTCAAATCCAGGAAGAGTGACATCTAGGACATGCAGTGGAGATTGAGAGATAAGTCCTCGAACACCCCGACTACTTTTGAGGATAGTGGCTCCCTCGAGGACCATGGTTTCCAAGAAAATGTAGGCACCGAGTGACCACAGACATGGGTGGCTACCATACAGATAGGGAAGCCTCAAAATCAAGCCATAGTAGTCCGCCCTCCCCAGTCTGACGAGGGACGTGGCAGGGTCAACAGCTCCATACAAAAGACTTCCTCCAAAGAGGGATCTGAGTCCGGCTCTGGAGAGGAGTCTGAGTCTGAGTCTTCTTCAACACCCCAACACCACCCTCACCTCCAGATGCATTATCTAATTGGGGCATACAACGGATATACCTGGACAACCTCCAAAAGGGAGAGCGGGGAGGACAGGCTTGTACTATATTTGAGGAGCCCCGGATAATCACTTTTGGGCTAGACAGTGTCCCTAGACTCTAGGACATCATAGCTTGTTATAGTTTTGATCATGCTCAAACAGTACCTCTCACTTTAAGGATAAAGTGATCGTTGTCAAATATAAAACCTAACCATAGGTTAGGGTCAAATCCCAAGGGAATAGAGGGCTTTGCCACTTTGATTCACCAACATCAATTCAAGCATTAAATAACTCAACTCTCAAAAAAGGATGTTTTGCAATGATAAGTAGTAAATAAAATTATAATAAAACATATAGACAATTAAATTCGAGAGCAACTTGGGAAATTGTGTTCCCCATGATTCACTAACTCAGACACCCCGGATAACACAACCTAAATTAGGACATTGCATGCAAGACGGTAACTTTAGTTCTTCCAACCCTTGGGCAAAGTTGAAGGTCGAATTTCACTATGGCGCTTGGCCGGCTACCATAGTTTGTCAAACTAACTATTACCCATTGTCCCATTCAACCTCTCCTTGGCCGGGTTTAGTTGATTAGACGAGAACACATCAATCGAATTTTGTCACCCATTTCCCTTTCCTATTCATCACTACCTTGATCGGGATCATGACACTAGGCGGGGTTTAATGTTGTCCACCATTAAACAACAAGAGAAATGAAGGAAAATGGATAATATCTTCAAATTTCCAACTCAAGTGCAAATAATATGGGTTTCTAAGCTAGCTACACATGGTTCCCACATCCCCAAGTTTTGGGTTTAGCCACTCATGGCTTAGTAAAACAAACCAACAATAAATAAAGAAAACATGGTAAATTCCTTACCCAAGGAAATTGCAAAACAATGAGACCCACTTTGCAATTAGAATCACAAGCTTGAATAATGAAGTTAACCCACAAGTGAATCTAATCTCCAAATTTGAGTCTCAAAGACAAACCCTAGAAATTCTCTCTTAAAACCTCTCTACAATCTTAAATAATATGAGTAATAATGAAAGGCTCAAAAAAATCTCCTCCTAAAACCCTAAGATATACTATTTATAATTTACACATTATCCTTAAAATAATTAGAAAATATGGTCGGTGTCTGCTATGGCTCTAGTTACGACTCATAGGGTGAGCTACGAGTCGTAATTGGGCTTTCATGGTCAGCACTTGGAAATTCAGACTTCACTTCTACGATCCACTTCTACTAGTCATAGTCTAGTCTATGGCTCATAGTGACTTCCCGTAGTCCACTCTTACATTTCTTGGTCCAATTTTGATCAACACTGTTAATTGCTATAAGGTCTCCCTTTACAAGTCATAGAGGGGACTTTTACTCATACCTTGAGCTCGCATGGCTGAACTTCAAATTTTCAGATTTTATTATTGCTACGAGGCATGCTCTACAACTCGTAGCTTGGGCTACGACTCATAGTAGAGTCCGTAGTTCTTCAAAATTAACAAAAATCTGCAACTTTTCTCAAAATCAAGTCAACCTATAGTTTTTGCAAAAATAAATACAAAAACACATAAAAACCATAAAAAGTCGCATTGAGAACACGCAAAACCCCATGTTTGAGGCATCAAATGTGTTGTATTTGACAGCACATCAACATCCTCAACTTAGAATTGTTGCTTGTCCTTAAGTGATGACTCAATCTAGATAGATAATAAAGTAATACATAGCAATCAACCCACTGGCATATACCATGCTCAAATTCAGCTCAAGTACCCATAACATCTTTTTCAAAACAACATCATGCAGCTAATAAGGAAACCACAACATTGATACATTTGACAGTCCAACTATGACAAGTGAAGGGGTATTAAAAGTCCACATTCACTAAACAAGTCAAATGTTAACCATGCAATGCAAATGCCCTCACAGAAAAGAAGTCCTTTTTTAACGCTCAATATGCTTTCAAAAGTTGTTCAGGGGACTGCGCAAGCATACTCACTCTCACAAATGAGATTCATGCATGATTAATAATACCACAGGCTTACCCATATACTCATAAACCGGACTATTGACAAATTGGATTAGGATCAATTAGGACTTTATAGGCTTGAATGTAGGCTCATGGGGCTTTGGTATGGCATTTTGGACAATTAGTGACTAAGGTCCAACCTTGAATCATGCTTTTCAACACTTTCACCTTAACAACTCAATCATTCTCAACTTGTTCTCCATTATTCTTCATTTACAATCTTTTTTGAAAACTTTCTCTTCATTTTCAGCTTGTGCCTTAGTTTCAAACTCATTTTGCTTTTTCAACTCATTCTAAGGCATCTTTTTCTCTTTTTCTCTTACCCGGTACATGACTTTCTACTCTTTCTTTTATTCCCAACTCACTACCTCATTTTTGCTATTATATCACAACATAATCCACCCTCAACATAGGCCTTTAGCTTGAGGAGAAGTACACAATATTCAATACCCAAACCAGGGCCACTTTTGGTAGACATCCTCTTTCTTAGACTTTTTGCCTCAGTCAAGGTTCACAATGTTCAAGGATAGACCAGGGCCAAAATCAAGGTATTTCACTAGATAAGGTTAGGCTAGTTAGGTATTAAGAAACAAAAAGGTACATGTCAAGCTTTAACACTTGGATCAAGGGATAAATCTTTCATTTGGTTGGTTATTTAGGCAAAAGTGGACTAAATCAAAGAACAAGGGCCTAAGATCTCTTTCTAATCCATATAATCTCCAGTCCAACTCAAAGTACCAGGACAAGTTTTGAATCAGTACACAATGCATGAACACAACAAAATTAGCTCACACGCACATGGTGTTGCACACATAGCCAACAAAGACTCACAGATCATGCTTCAAGCATCAACTTGCCTTCACTTAGAACAAACATTGTCAACCATTCAAACATGCATGATTGCAACATAACTAGTAAAAAATTTTCATGGGTACCAATATTTCAAATTTTTTCATAAATCATCAAAGCAATGTACATGCCAAAAGTTTAACTATCGTATACTAAAAATATTATATATAGCATATAAAACTTGCCGATTCAACAAAAAATAAAATATCCTCGAGGAAAGAGAACACAAGCAAGAAAACCTCATGATCAAAAATTGGGATAGCTATGGACTAAAAGCTACTCAGACTTTAGCCTAGTCCAAAACTACCCACCCCACCAAAATTGATGTACTTTGTCCTTAATGTACAATGCAAAACAAAATAAGAACAGGGGCTCAAAAACAAACATCACATGGTGCCTAAGCACCAGTCTCTGGCTGTCGCTGAGCATCTCCCTCCTGCGGGGTAGTCTGTGCTGCAGTCGTGCTGGATGAGCCAACGCCCTTCAATCGATAAAGCTCCTAGGCTCGTCTCTGCTCTTCTTCATCTCTCGAAGTCCTCAAGACAAACCCAAGTACCTTCTCATATAGCTCCTCATCAACCTCGGTGGTCTTCTGGCGCACCGGCCGCTCTTCATCATCATAAGCCACAATGGATCTCTTGCCGGGAGCATGCTGTGGCTGATCCTCCACAAATGTATCAAATAGTAGCTCATCTACAGGTGTTGTAACACCCCACAATGTAGCTCAGAAAGACCCTATGATGCATTTTTTTCAATATTTAAAATCCATAGAATTTTAGAAATTCAACTTCATATTCTTGTTCAGAGGGCAAAATTGTGTGGCATAACGATTACCTACAAGGTATATTTTATCCTGGCCAAAAGAAACATTTTTCGGTGAAATTTCACAAACCAGTGGTTGTCCGCGTCAAGAGCACGACATGGACAGGACGCGCCTTAGGTCAAAAAGTCTTTTTTTCATTCAAGGGCATTTGGGTAAATACCTAATGCCTATATATACAATCCATCATTTTCAGCCATTTTTCTAACCTGAAATCTCTCAAAAACACTCCCAAAACCCTTCTAATTCATCACCAAATCCTCCATCCAATTTTTAGAATTTCAAGAGCACATTTGGAATTTCAAGAACACAAGTCAAGCCTCAAGTCCTCCTCCACTTCTCTTCAAGAAACTCCGAGGTTTGAGGTATGTAGGTTGGATTGTGAGAACCTTCCTTCCCACAAGTCCAATCATTTCTCTGCTCCTACTACATGAATTTTTATGAATCCTTCTGGTTATTCTATGAACTCCTGAATACGGTATTACTAAGATGCAATCTTTATCATTTATATTTGTGCACTAACATGAAGTAAAGTATTATGTGGTATTTATAAATCTATGGATTATTTTTGGGTTATTTATGAACTCTTGTTTATGATGATATTATGCATTATACATATGTACTCTATATGAGTTTTACAAGAAATGATGTTTATGCAAAAATGTTGTTGGGGTTTGTTATTATGATGGATCCTAAGATATTCAAGTTAAGTTCTCTATGATGCTATGGAAAGCTATGAAGAAAGTCATGTGTTTAGTTGGTTTTCATGATATTCAAAATAAAGGTTTTTCCTTGATAAGATGGATTTCATGCTCCCATATCCATATTTTGAAGGGTGATGATAACATTATGATGGTTAATTAAGAATGATATAAACCAATTATTTTCCTTATATATCATGAAACCTGATTCTTTCTTAAATTATGAGACTTTTACAACAATATTAGTGGGATGATATGAATGACTGTGAAATTCATCGATCTTACTTCTCTCTTGCCTCGTACTCTTGGAATGCATGATTTTAAGTACATGTGCATATGCCCGCTATGTGTTTGCCTAATTACTTGACAAGAATTGTTGATGTTGATGAGAGATTATTGTATGGATTTACATGACAAACATGTAATGATAATTTATGGTTTCCCAAGCATGTATTAAACTCATGAAAAGATTCTTATGAATGAATGTTGATGGTAGAGGATCTCCCATCTATTTAATTAATGAATGTATTAGGGTGGAGGATCTCCCATCTAAGGAATGATTAAGAAGCTATTTTATGACTTTCACTCTATAATATCAAGGGATTGGGGATTGGATAAATTGTCCTCCCACATGATTTAAAATGATATTATGATATGATACTATGACCTATGACTATCCTACTCTTGTGAGAGACTACCTAGCACCGAGTGGACTAGAGGCAATTACCCAAGTCCTAAAACTACGTGCCACTGTAGGTAAAGAAATTAGAGGCGACGACCCAAATCCTTAAGAGGCGAGTACCCGAGTCCAAGAACTAGAGGCGAGTATCCGATTCACACATAGCTTAGTGGATCCACTTAGGCATTAGGAAGTTCACCCTAGCAAAGTGATTTCCCCCTTTCTTCCTGTGAAGGAAACACATCGGGACTCCATGGATTAGCTCACATGGTTTCTGTCGGTTATGGTCTCTCTCACATATGTTCAAGTTCTCCTCATGTTCCCAAGAGGTCCTCTAATGATAAATTTAAATGCTTCCTTAATGTTAAGTCCAAAGGTGATTTAAAATTCCTATGATTCTTTGTTTCACAAATTCAAATGATATTTTCCTCTAAAGGTACATGATAATTTCTATAAGTGTGTAAGGTGTTCTCCATTATGATTGCCAATGTTCCTTACATAATAAAATAATCTTTAGTGTAAAGTGATGTATTTTTCACCTAAGAAAATATTAATACTTTACTAATGTATAACACCTTGTATTTCTCACTATCTTTTATGAACTCCCCAAAGCTTTATGATATATATCATTCTTGATCTATGGTTTTCCTAATATATGCTCATGTCCCCCTTATGCCCCCAAGATATTCTTTTATGATGATTTATGATGGTTCTTCATTATTATGACCTACGCAATATTTATCACCCTCTAGTACAAGGTATATGGACGAGCTACTCATGCCACTTTATTATGCTTTTTATGAGTTATGCAAGTATGATTACCTCCATGTATGATTTACCTTAAGCATTGATCATGCAGGCATATTGAGCTTACGTCTTTGATTATGTTTATGCATTTCGATTACTGTGGCTTGCTTCCCTTGTTGCATAGCACTCTATATACTTAGTACATTCCAAGTACTAATGCATACTCTATGCCTATATGATATCACCACGTAGGGACCGGGGCTCCTATTGGTCATTCTTCCCCATGTGGCTAGTTCAGTGCATTTGAAGAGAGCCTTTGGTAAGTCCTCATATCTAGGGACAATATCTACTTTCTTTTGTGTCTATGTTAAGACTTTATTTTATGCTTTTGGATGCTTAACTATAAGGGTGAGCCTGGAAGATGTCTTGGCCCCCATCCCATTCGTAGTAAAGGTGTTGTTAGATATTGAGTTGGTTTGTAGCATGAGCTTGAATTTTTTTATGTTCAAGTTATCATGAAAAACTTCCCTTAGTCCTGCTTCCCTTTTTATTTTTGTCACTTTGAATCTTTTTTATATTGCTACTGCAACCAATGAAGTGTATGATATGCTTGGGTTGGGTTGTGACACACTTGGTATCAGAGAACTAGGTTTCTAATAGTCCTCAGAATCTAACACACTGCATCGATTAGAGTTTTATTCATTGTTGTGAAGAGCGCCACAACTATGAATAGGAGGCTATGAGGCGTTTTAGGAAATGTTTAACTTCTTCAGGATCTATGTTGTGCTCTAAATGTATAAATAAGAATTCCTCCCCTAAAAATGTTCTTTTGCTCTTTTAAATCATGCCACTACAAAGAGGAAGACCACAGAGGTCCCAAAAACCTGAGGAGGGTTCGGCTTGTCAAGCTCCTCAAGGAGAAGGGGCTACATAAGTTGAGCTCCAAAATTTCATCACCATGTTGGCCCGTGCTATGACCAACCAAGGGGCCCAAGCTCCTCATGCCCCCACTCCGGCCTCAAGGGTGAGGGACTTCACAAGGATGAACCCTCCGGAGTTTCATGGGTCCAAAACAGAGAAAGATCCCCAAGACTTTATAGATGAGGTGTATAAGGTGCTTGATACCATGGGGTGAATTCAGAGGAGAATACGGAATAGCGGCCTACCAACTCAAGGGTGTGGCCCAAATTTGATTTGCTCAATGGAAACTTGAGAGGGTAAACAATGACGCTATTCTTTGGGAGCAATTTAAGGCTACCTTCCTCAACTGATTCTTTCCAATTGAATTGTGAGAGGCTAAGATGATGGAATTTATGAATCTCAAGCAAGGTTATATGAGTGTGGGGGAGTATTCCCTCAAATTCAACAAACTCTCAAAGTATGCTCCTCAGTTAGTTGTCAATCCTAGGCAAGAATCAACAAGTTTGTGTCTAGGGTGTAATATTTGGTGAATGAAGAGTGTCGCACCGCCATGCTTGTGGGTGATATGGATTTGTCTCGACTCATGACTTACGCCGAACAACTTGAGGAGGAGAAGATTTGGAAGAGGAGAAGTAGGAAGTCCATGAAGGCTCGGATTGAGGACGGATCATCTTTTGATGTTGCTTTTAGGCCTAAGCTTCACAAGGATAGGGTGACTAGCCCCAAGTATCAAGGTGGCAGTGTTGGTGGTCAAGCTCCTCCTACATGCAACAAGTGTGGAAGGTACCATCCGGGAGATTGTTTAACCGATGCGGGTGCATGTCTTGGGTGTGGTGCAATGGATCATAAGTTAAGACATTATCTGGGTCCCTACGAATTATAAGGGTCATAATCGATGATCTCAACCCTACCCCTCTAAGGTTCCCTAAACGTAGTATGATGCTTCATCCAGTATGTTATGAATTCTCCTTGTGTGATAACGAAATTGGTGTAGATTGGCTTCATGTCCAAGGTGTTATGGTTGATGTTTGGGCGTAAGTGGTTGAGTTAGATATTGGTGGAAGGCGTAGTTGCATGTTAAAATCTTGTGCATCATCTAGTTTAGTCCTTGAGTTGTTGTTTGTTGTGCATGCATGTTCATAGAGTAGGATATTGATTGAAGTCCTAGGTGCAATTATAAAAATGTGCTACTCATGCTTTTAAAATAATTTCCATGATAGAGACTTTGAAAGTTGCATGAAATCAATTTAATTTGCATTATCATTTTAGTAAGGAGTTGATATATGTTCCATTTTATTCGTGATATCTCTATTCACATTCGGGAATTAATGTTCCCAGGGGGGATATTGTAACACCCCTCAACGTAGCTCGAAAAGACCCTATGATGTAATTTTTTTCAATATCATAAAATTCGTGTAAGATTTTACAAATCTGACTTCATATTCTTGTTCAGAATGCAAAATTGCGTGGGGTAATGGTTACCTACAAGGTATATTTTATCCGGGCCAAAATAAATATTTTTTTGGTGAAATTTCACAAACCAGTGATTGACTACGTCAAGACCGCGACGCGGATAGGACTCGCCTTAGGGCAAAAAGTCTCTTTTTCTTTGAAGGGCATTTGCGTAAATACCCAATGCCTATATATACGAGAATCCCTCATTTTCAGCCATTTTCTAACTTGAAATCTCTCAAAAACACTCCCAAAATCGTTCCAATACATCACCAAATCCTCCATCTAATTTCAAGAATCTCAAGAGCACATTTCGAATTTCAACAACACAAGTCAAGCCTCAAGTCTTTCTCCAATTTTCTTCAAGAAATTCCGAGGTTTGAGATATATGGGTTTGATTGTGGGAATCTTCCTTCCCAGAAGTCCAACCATTTCTCTTCTCCTACTGCATGAAATTTATGAATCCTTATGGTTATTTTATGAACTCTTGAATATGGTATTACTATTATGCAATCTATTATGGTTAGTATTTCTGCATTAACATAAAGTAAAGTATTTTGTAGTATTTATGGATCTATAGATTATTTTAGGGTTACTTATGAACTCTTGTTTATAATGATATTATTATGCATTATACATATGACCTCTATATGAGTTTTACAAGAAATAATATTTATGCAAAAATGTTGTCGGGGTTTTATATTATGATGGATCTTAAGATATTCAAGTTAAGTTCTCTATGATGCTATGGAAAGCTATGAAGGAAGTTATGTGTTTGGTTGGTTTTCATGATATTCAAAATAAAGATTTTTGCTTAATAAGATGGATTTCATGCTCCCATGTCCATATTTTGAAGGGTGATGTATATTATCATGATGGGTTGATTAAGAATAATTTATACTAATACTTTCCCCTATATATCTTGAAATATGATTCTTTCTTAAATTATGAGAGTTTTTCTACAATATTAGGGGGATGATTTGAATGACTTTGAAATTGATTGATCTTACTTCTCCCTTGTCTCTTAATCTTGAAATGTTTGGTTTTAAGTACATGTGCATGCCTATTATGTGTTTGACTAAATTACTTGACAAGAATTTTTTTTGTTAATGAGAGATTATTGTATGAATTTACGTGACAAGCATGTATTAAACTCATGAAAAGTTCTTATGAATGAATGTTGATGGTAGAGGATCTCCCACCTATTTAATGAGTGAATGTATTATGATGGAGGATCTCCCATCTAAGGAATGATTAAGGAGCTATCTTATGACTTTCACTCTATGATATCAAGGGGTTAGGGATTGGATAAATTGTCCTCCCATATAACTTGGATGTTTTTATGATATGATACTATGACTTATACCTATCCTACTCTTGTGAGAGACTACCTAGCACCGAGTTGACTAGAGGCGATTACCCAAGTCCTAAAACTACGTTCCACCGCAGGTAAAGGGATTAGAGATGATTACTCAAATACCTAAGAGGTGAGTACCCTATATATGAGGGCTTGAGGCAGTACCCGAGTCCAAGAACTAGAGGCAAGTATCCTATTCACACATGGCTTAGTGGATCCACTTAGGAATTAGGAAGTTCACCTTGGCAAAGTGATTTCCCCCTTTCTTCCGGCGTAGGAAAACACATCGGGACTCCATGGATTTTCTCACACGGTTAAAATGTCAGTTATGTTCTCTCTCACATATGTCCAAGTTCTCCTCATGTTCCCAAAAGGTGCCCTAATGATAAATCTAAATGGTTCCTTTAAGTTAAGTCCAAAGGTGATTTAAAGTTCCTATGATTCTTTGTTTCACAAATTCAAATGATATTTTCCTCTAAAGGTACATGATGATTTCTACAAGTGTGTAAGGTGTTCTCCATTATGATTGCCAATGTTCCTTACATAATAAAATAGTCTTTAGTGTAAAGTGATGTATTTTTCACCTAAGAATATTAATACTTTACTAATGTATAATACCTTGTATTTCTCACTATCTTTTATGAACTCCCCAAAGCTTTATGGTATATGTAATTCTTGCTATGGTTTTCCTTATATATGCTTATGTCCCCCTAGTGTCCCCAAGATATTCTTTATGATGATTTATGATGGTTCTTCATTATTACGACGTACACAATATTCCTCACCCTCTAGTACAAGGCATATGGACGAGCTACTCATGCCACGTTATTATGCTTTTTATGAGTTATGCAAGTATGATTACCTCTATATATGCTTTACCTTAAGCATTAATCATGCAGGCATATTGAGCTTGCGTCTTGATTATGTTTATGCATTTCGATTACTATGGCTTGCTTCTCTTGTTGCATTGCACTATACATACTTAGTATATTCCAAGTACTAACACATACTCTATGCCTACATGATATAACCATGTAGAGAACGAAGCTCTAATTGGCCAACCTTCCTATGTGGCTAGTTCGGTGCATTTGAAGAGTGCCTTTGGGAGTCCTCATATCCGAGGACAATATCTACTTTCTTTCATGTTTATCTTAAGACTTTTCTTTTATGCTTTTGGATACCTATCTATAAGGGTAAGCCCGAAAGATGTCTTGGCCCCCGCCCCATTCGTAGTAGAGGTATTGTTAGATATTGTGTTGGCTTGTATTATGAGCTTGACTATCTTTATCTTCAAGCTATCATGAAAATCTTTTCTTAGTCCTGCTTCCCTTTTTATTCTTGTCACTTTGAATCTTGTTTATATTGCTTCTACAACCAATGAAGTGTATGATATGCTAAGAGGCTTATTTGGGGTTCTTTCGAGTTCCCCATTCGCCATGTCACGTCTAGGTCCTAGGCTTGGGTCGTGACACGCTTGGTATCAGAGAACTGGGTTGTTCATAGTCCTTAGAATCCAATACACCACGTCAATTAGAGTTTTATCATGGTTGTGAAGTGCCCCACAACTATGAATAGGAGGCTATGAGGCATTTTAGGAAATGTTTCACTTCTTCATGATCTATGTTGTGCTCTAGATGTAAAGATAAGGATTCCTTCTCTAGTGAATGTTCTTTTTCTCTTTTAGATCATGCCACTGCAATGAGGAAGATCACCTAGGTGTCGTAAACCCGAGGAGGGTTCATCTCGTCAAGCTCCTCAAGGAGAAGGGGCCACACAAGTTGAGCTATGGAATGCCATCACCATGTTGGCCCATGCTATGACCAACCAAAGGGCACAAGCTCTTCGTGCTCCCACTCTGGCCTCAAGGGTGAGGGATTTCACAAGGATGAACCCTCTGGAGTTTCATGGGTCCAAAATGGAGGAAGATCCCCAAGACTTTATAGATGAGGTGTATTAGGTGCTTGCTATCATATGGTGAATTCGGAGGAGAAGATGGAACTAGCGGCCTACAAACTCAAGGGTATGGCCCAAATTTGATTTGCTCAATGGAAACTTGAGAGGGGGAAAATGATGCTATTCTTTGGGAGGAATTCAAGGCCACCTTCCTCAACTGATTCTTTCCAATTGAATTGAGAGAGGCTAAGATGATGGAATTTATGAATCTCAAGCAATGCTCTATGAGTGTGGGGGGATAATTCCCTCAAATTCAACAAACTCTCAAAGTATGATCCTCACTTAGTTGTCAATCCTAGGGCAAGAATGAACAAGTTTGTGTCGGGGGTGTCCGATTTGATAAAATGAAGATTGCCGCACCGCCATGCTTGTGGGTGACATGGATTGGTCTCGATTCATAACTTATGCTGAACAACTTGAGGAGGAGAAGATTAGAAAGAGGAGACATAGGGAGTCCAAGAAGGCTTGGATTGAAGACGGATCATCTTTTGATGTTGCTTTTAGGACTAAGCTTCGCATGGATGAGGTGACTAGCCCCAAGTATCAAGGTGGCAGTGTTGGTGGTCAAGCTCCTCCTACATGCAACAAGTGTGGAAGGTACCATCTGGGGGATTGTTTAGCCGGTTCGGGTGCATGTATTGGGTGTGGTGCAATGGATCATAAGTTAAGACATTATCCGGGTCCCTACGAATTATAAGGATCATCATCGATGATCTCAACCCTACCCTAAGGGTCCCTGAACGTAGTATGATGCTTCACCCAGTATGTTGTGAAATCTCCTTATGTGATAACGAAATTGGTATAGATTGGCTTCATGTCCAAGGTGTTATGGTTGATGCTTAGGCGTAAGTGGTTGAGTTAGATGTTGGTGGAAGGCGTAGTTGCATGTTAAAATCTCATGCATCAACTAGTTTAGTCCTTGAGTTGTTTATTGAGCATGCATGTTCATAGAGTAGGATTTTGATTGAAGTCCTAGGTGCAATTATAAAAATGTACTACTCACGCTTTTAAAATAATTTTCACGATAGAGACTTTGAAAGTTGCATGAAATCAATAAACTTGCATTATAATTTTAGTAAGGAGTTGATATATGTTCTATTTTATTCATGCTATCTGTATTCACATTCGGGGATGAATGTTCCCTGGGGGATATTATAACACCCCTCAATGTAGCTCGAAAAGACCCTATGATGCATTTTTTTCAATATCTTAAAATCCGTGCAAAATTTTGCAAATCCAACTTCATATTCTTGTTCAGAGGGTGAAATTGCATGGGGGTAACAATTACCTACAAGGTATATTTTATCCGAGCCAAAAGAAATATTTTTTCGGTGAAATTTCACAAACCAGTGGCTATCCGTGTCAAGAGCACGACATGGACAGGATGCCCCTTAGGTCAAAAAGTCTCTTTTTCATTCAAGAGCATTTGGTTAAATACCCAATGCCTATATATACGGGAATCCATCATTTTCAGCCATTTTTCTAACCTGAAATCTCTCGAAAACACTCCCAAAACCCTTCCAATTCATCACCAAATCCTTTATTCAATTTCGAGAATCTCAGAAGCACATTTTGAATTTCAACAACACATATCAAGCCTTAAGTCTTCCTCCAATTTTCTTCAAGAAACTCCAAGGTTTGAGGTATATGGGTTTGATTGTGGGAACCTTCCTTCCCACAAGTCCAACCATTTCTCTTCTCCTACTACATGAAATTTATGAATCCTTACGGTTATTTTATGAACTCTTGAATATGGCATTACTATTATGTAATCGATTATGGTTCGTATTTGTGCATTAACATGAAGTAAAGTATTATTTGGTATTTATGGATCTATGGATTATTTTAGGGTAATTTATGAACTCTTTTTTATGATGATATTATTATGCATTATACATATGTCCTCTATATGAGTTTTACAAGAAATGATGTTTATGCCAAAATATTGTTGGGGTTTGATATTATGATGGATCTTAAGATATTCAAGTTAAGTTCTCTATGATGCTATGGAAAGCTATGAAGGAAGTTATGTGTTTAGTTGGTTTTCATGATATTCAAAATATTTTGCTTGTTAAGATGGATTTCATGCTCCCATGTCCATATTTTGAAGGGTGACATATAATATCATGATGGGTTGATTAAGAATGATATAAACTATTACTTTTCCCTATATATCTTGAAATATGATTCTTTCTTAAATTATGAGAGTTTTACCATAATATTAGGGGGAAGATTTGAATGACTTTGAAATTGATTGATCTTACTTCTCTATTGTCTCTTACTCTTGAAATGCATGATTTTAAGTACATGAGCATATGCCCACTATGTGTTTGACTAAATTACTTGACAAGAATTTTTGTTGTTGATGAGAGATTATCGTATGAATTTACATGACAAGCATGTTATGATAATTTATGGTTTCCCAAGCATGTATTAAACTCATGAAAAGATTCTTATGGATGAATGTTGATGGTAGAGGATTTCCTATCTATTTAATATATGGATGTATTATGGTGGAGGATATCCCATCTAAGGAATGATTAAGGAGCTATCTTATGACTTTCACTCTATGATATCAAGGGGGTAGGGATTGGATAAATTGTCCTCCCACATAACTTGGAATGATTTTATGATATGATACTATGACCTATGCCTATCCTACTCTTGTGAGAGACTACCTAGCACCGAATTGACTAGAGGCGATTACCCAAGTCCTAAACTACCTTCCACCGTTGGTAAAAGGATAAGAGGCGATTGCCCAAATCCCTAAGAGTTGAGTACCCTAAAGATGAGGGCTTGAGGCGAGTACCCGAGTCCAAGAACTTGAGGAGAGTACCCTATTCACACATGGCTTAGTGGATCCACTTACGCATTAGGAAGTTCACCCTGGTAAGGTTATTTCCCCCTTTCTTTTAGTGTAGGGAAACACATCGGGACTCCATGGATTAGCTCACATGGTTAATGACGATTATGGTCTCTCTCAAATATGTTCAAGTGTTCCTCATGTTCCCAAGAGGTGCCCTAATGATAAATCTAAATGGTTCCTTTACATTAAGTCCAAATGTGATTTAAAGTTCCTATAATTCTTGGTTACACAAATTCAAATGGCATTTTCCCCTAAAGGTACATGATGATTTTTACAAGAGTGTAAGGTGTTCTCCATTATGATTGCCAATGTTCCTGGCATACTAAAATTGTCTTTAATGTAAAGTGATGTATTTTTCACCCAAGAATATTAATACTTTAGTTATGTATAACTCCTTATATTTCTCGCTATCTTTAATGAACTCCCCAAAGCTTTATAGTATATGGCATTCTTGATCTATGGTTTTCTTTATATATGCTCATGTCCCCATGATATTCTCTTATGACAACTTATGATGGTTCTTTATTAATATGACCTATACAATATTCCTCTTTCACGACCCAAGCCTTAGGGCCTAGACGTGACACGGCGAATGGGGAACCCGAAGAATAAGCCTCTTAGCATATCAATCACATATCCTTGATCGCAGAAGTAAAACATCAACAATAACTCTACAAGAGATATAAAGAAGGTAAAAGGGGCTAATGGAAGACTTGGCTAATCATAAAACATTCAAGTGTCAAGATCAGAGCATAATTACATCAATTGTTCCCATAACACCTCTAACATACATTGGATGGGGTCTTAGACAATTTCCGGGCTCACCCTCATAGTATCAAATGTTCAACATAAAGAGATAGCAAAAGAAAAAGAAGCATAGCTAGTGTCCCCGAACTTGAGGACTCACCAAAACTTATCTTCAAGATGCCGAAACTAGCCACGTGGAGGATGCTCATGAGGTGCTCCAGTTCCTACATGGTAACATCATGTTGACATAGAGTATACATTAGTACGTTGGAATGTAATAAGTATGTAAGATGCAATACAACAAGACATAAGCCAATATAGTAAAAATGCATAATCATAAGTAATGGATAAGTATAATATCAATAAAATGTGCATGATCAATGCTTGAAGTAAAATGTTCTTGTAAATCATATGCTTGTATAGAACAAAATACATATGTAGGAAGAGACCATAATCATAGACCAATGAGCTACTACTTAAAATCCAAGGCATGCCACCCCCTTGGAAGGTAATTGAGGTACATAGCCCTCAACATGGTAGATGGGCATGTCACCCCCATCATAGTGGTCAAGGTACATAACCCTCGACAAGGTAGATGGGCATGTCACACCCCATCATAGTGGTCAAGGTACATACCCCTTGACAAGGTAGATGGGCATGTCACCCCCCACACCATCATAGTGGTTAAGGCATGTCACCCTCTCTACAAGGTGTGGTCAACTTGTGACACTATAGATACTTTTCATGAATTCAATATATACATACAATCCCATAATCATCATAGAGTCACTTAACTTGCAAATCATGTCATAGACCATCCATAACACAAGAATTCATGTAAAGACATTTTATCAAACACTTGACCAGTGTGTAATGCTAGTTCAATATCATGCAATTCAAGAGTGAAATCCTGTGAGAAAGCTCAATATGAATCAACCTACCAACACATAGTCAAACCCTCATGTAAGATATCATGAAATCCCTCATTAAATCTCATAATAGATCATAATTTCATAGGCCAAAACATGCATAGTCACAATAGACAAACCATCTCATAGTATAAGCTAGAAATAGGTAGACATGTGTTTTCAATCAACATTTCATAAAACCCCAACTTAATTTGTAATCATAATTCATAATAACTAATACCCATAAGTAATACAACTTAGGAACATGCAATTTTCATAAAAAAAAAAGGTTGACCACCATGGCTGAAATGACCAAATGGTTGAAACCCACATACCTCAACTTTGGGGATTTCCTTGATGTAGATTTGAATGAGAACTTGAAGTTTGAATGAAGTTCTTGAGATCTGGTATTAAGGTTGGGACACTTGAATTTGGAGGAAATATTTGGTTAAGTGTTAGAGAGGGTTTTGAGAGTGTCTTGAGTGATATAGAGTTGAAAATTGGTTAACTATATGTGTTTTTACACATAAAAGGGTATGGGGACAAGACCCCAATGTGTTAGGCCAAAACAAAAAATTTAAGGAAGTCACAACACTGTTCCGTGACAGGTCCACGTCGCAGAGCCGTCACAAACAGTTTTTGGAAATTGCAAATTTTGCGAAAATCATTTTTCATTACGGGCCTCTAAAATCCTGGTTATACTCATACCCCACTCAATTTTCAATTTTGCTCCCTGATTAAGAATATAAAGTCAGATTTTCGATATCATGCATGAATTTTGAGATATATGAAAATTACAATTACGGGTATTTCGAAGCATGTTTTTGGGGTGTTCAATATCTCCCCCTCGGAAATAGGAAGGAATCGGTTGAGAAATGCTGCCTTGACCTCTTCCCAAAGGATGGCATTATTATTCCCCTTCCCCATCTTCCATTGAGTGAATTTGAGCCACCCCTTTGAGTTGGTAGGCTGCCAACTCCGCCTTTTCCTCCGAGTTAACCCCCATAATGGACAACACCTTATACACCTCATTATATGAATTCTTGTAGATCCTCATCCACCTTGGATCCATGTAACTCCAGTGGATTCAACCTAGTAAAATCCCTTACCCTTGAGGCTTGCGTAGGAGCGTGAGGGGCTTGGGCCCCTTAGTTGATTTGATTGTTCATGGCATGGGCCAACATGGTAATAACATCCCGGAACTCTTCATGGGCCACTCCCTCATCTTGAGGAGCTTGAGGAGCGGGAGAGGCCGGTTGCTCCTTGGGAGTATAGGTTCTTCTTCCTCTTGGAATCGGCATGATATAGAATAGCAACGAACATTCGTTAGAGGAAAAAGCCTTACCTTACTCCTGAAGCACGACATAAATCATGAAGAAGGAAAACATTTCCTAAAATGCCTCATACCCTTTTAGTCATAGTTGTGGTACACTTCACAACCATGCACTTTCGTGGGGCCCCACGGAAGTGCATTTTTCGGTGTGTTGGATTTCGAAGATCATTAACAACCAAGTATTCTAATACCAAGTTTGTCACGACCCAAGCCTAGGGCCTAAACATGACACAACGAATGGGGAACCTGAAGTAACCCCAAATAAGCCTCTTAGCATATCAATCACACATCCTTGGTCGCAGAAGCAACATATCAACAACAAGAGATATAGAAAAGGGAAAAAGGACTAAGGGAAGACTTGGGTGATTAACATTCAAGGGTAATGATCATAGCATAATTACATCAGTTGTTCCAACAACACCTCTAGCATAGATTGGGCAGGGGCCAAGACACTTTCCAGGCTCACCCTCATGTATCAAACATTCAACATAAAGAGATAGTTGACCTGATGTTCACACTCCAATAAGAAAGCAGTCGGTGTCAGTAATTAAGCTAACTAAAAGGTAGTATCGAATCACAGGGAATATAGGGTTTGACTACGAGAATTCACTATCAATCATTTCTAGTATCCATAACTAAAATCTCTAAATGTTGGGGGGGGGGGGGAGGGGGTTTGTTATTCAAGAACAAAGTAAAATAGACACTATACTACGATGCGAGAAAACACTCAACTTTAGGGACAACTTGGGAATTGTGTTCCCCATGATTCATTGACTCGATTAACTTAGATAACATGACTACAATTAGAGATTCACATGCAGGATGGTAACTTAGGTTATTCTAGCCCTCTTGTGAAGGTGAAGGTCAAATTTCACCATGGCGCTTGGTCGGCAACCATGGCATGCCAACTAACCTTTACCTATTGTCGCAATCAACCTCCCCTTGGTCAGGTTTGGTTGATTAGATGAGAATACATCAATCGAATCCTATCATCTATTTCTCTTTTCCTATTCATCACTACCTTGGTCGGGATCATGATAGTAAGCAGGGTTTGGTGTTGGCCACCACCAAGCAACAATCATAATGAAGAGAAATAGATAATACATGCAAAACCCCATTCATAAATCTCAAGTCAACTACCCATGGTTCCCACAACCCCAAGTTGTGGGTGCTTAGTTGCTCATGGCTAAGCAAAACCAACAAACATGCAAGTAAAAGACATGATTGAGAATTTTATCCACAACAATGAAGATTTAAGATACCACAAGTTGCAAACCACAAGCTTGATAGATTGATAATCAGCACATAACAATATATGCAATCCCCAAAATTGGGTTTTCTAAGAGAAAATGCTAGACTAAGCTAAAAATCTAAAAGTTGCCTTTTGAGAGTATATTAAAAGTATGATGTTTTCTGCTCAATTTCGAATCTCCCTAAACAAAACCCTAACTTAAAGTATTTATAGTGTTTACAAAATGACCCTAAAAATTACACAAAAAATAGCTGGCAACTGGTATGCCTCGCAGGTACAACTCGTAGGGTGACCTACGAGTCATAATTGGGGTCTCGTATCAGGTTCTTGGCATCTTGGACTCAACTGGTATAACCCACTGGTATGAGTCATAGCTTGGGCTACGAATCCTATGCTCATCTTGTAGTCTAGGCCTTCAGTTGTTGATCCAAAGTTTGGGCTCTCTGATTCCTACTACGAGTACACCTATATGAGTCGTAGTGAGACCTACAACTCATAGGATGGCCCCGTAGGGTTGACCTCCACTTAGTAAATTTCTGGTTTTTGGTCTCTGCTTCTTGCTACGATAGCACCCTATGACTCGTAGCTTGGGCTGCGACTCGTAGGTAAACTCGTATGTCCTATGCTTTAGTAAAATCTGTAACTATTCTCCAATATCGTGCCAACCTAACTTTTCTGCAAGAACAACACAAAAACACATAAAATCATAAAAGAGTGTCATTAAGAACTCACAAAATCCATTATTTTAGGCATCAAATGTGTTGTATTTTGGCAGCACATCAATAGCAAAAGCAAGAGTAGCATGTCACGCCCCATCATAGTGGTCAAGGTACATACCCCTCGACAATGTAAATGGGCATGTCACCCCCCATCATAGTGGTCAAGATACATACCCCTCGACAAGGTAGATAGGCATGTCACCCCACATCATTGTGGTTGAGGTATGTCACCCCCTCAACAAGGTGTGGTCAACTTGCAACACTATAGATACTTTTCATGAATTAAATACATGCATACAATCCCTTAATCATTATAGAGTCACTTAACTTGTAAACCATGCCATAGACCATCCATAACTAAAGAATTCTTCTCAAGACATTTTATCTAACACTTGTCGGGTGTGTAATGCTAGTTCAAAATCATGCAATTCAAGAGTGAAATCATGTGAAAAAGCTCAATGTGAATCAACCCACCAACACATAGTAAAACCCTCATTTAAGATATCTCCAACTGTGCCCCGGAGAAAGGTACGTAGTAGCTTTTGAAGCTTTCTCTTCCCTGGGTGTCAAACTCAATATC